>SNQJ01S0056328.1:78136-95652 GCA_010110895.2 Picea sitchensis | reverse complement strand
GAATCGGCCCTTCAGTTCCACTTCAAGGCTATAAATGGGCCAAATCCGAGCTATTGAAAAGAGGAGAAAGAATTCAACTTTGAGAGAAAAGTTACTCTGGAGGAATTATTCACTTCACATTGAGTATGCATCCCTTTATCCTTTAAGTTTGAACACATTGTTCAGCCCCCGAGATCTTCGCTTATTGATTGAGAACTTCATTGTCTCTCTTACATGAGCTTGCCTTTGGTGGAGGATTGAAGTGGTGGAGGCCCAGCTAGAAGGAACTTAGTTTCTCGATTCTAAACCGTACCGACACGAAAGTCTGTAACTCATTCACTTATGTTGATTATATCTTAATAGAAATACTCTTTTCTCGTCCAACTAACATCTTGAAAATATTTGAATTATTATTCCATGGGTGTATTTGTTATGAATGTTGATGGATTACACTATTGAATGCGATAACATCATATATTATCACCATATGCTTGCATTACTTGGTTGTTGAGGACTAGTTGTAGGTATATTGCTTTGGGTCAATTGCTCAACGGTGGACTTCATCGAACGTTTGGACGAGGTAGGAATTTTATCTTGTCTTGCTAGCATATTTGTTTATATAGCATACTTGAGAGTAGAGTTGATTTCTGCAGTCATTTTCGTCTGTTGTGGTTTACCCCTAGCCATAGAGATATTTTCCTCGTAACAATAGCTATAAATGGTAGATGAACAACAATATAACTAGACAACACCACAACAATGCCAAAATGATGCCAAAATAATACCAGAAAGAACACTTCGATTACTGAGAGCAATGTTCACTTTCCTCTTCAAGGGGGAAACCTCCAGAAGAGCAGAGCTCTATTACAATAATATCCAAGAAAAACATTTGCATACCCTTGAATCCTATTTATACTAAATATGTCTATCAAAAGAACCTTCTAGAGGAATATCCTTCTAGAAGTGGAAGCTTCTATTAGGTCTTCTTACATTGGAATTATTCTTCCATATTGTTAGGCATTATTAATATTGACCTTTATTACATGGAAATATATTATTCTACCTACGTGAGGGGTTAGGTCCCTAACAGTTTCTTTCTTTGAAAACAAGTTATACAAAGAGGAAGAAGATATCCTTGTTGAGAGTTAAACCCTTATAAAACCCAACAACACTCCTTCCAAGTCGTCTAGCTTAAAATCTGAGATGAACTAGGGTTTGAAGTTTCTCTAGGGGTGTAAACCCTCTTACTTCCTAGAGAAATAAACCTTAGCTAAGCCTTGCAACAATGGTGTAATTCCTCTTACTTCCTATTGTAAGCCTTATACACTTCAATAGAAAAATAAATAAACCTTGGTGGAGGGTGTGAGTCCTTTTAATCTTCCTAGGGTTTAAGATATATTTCTTAAATTTAACAAGCAAAATGACAATAAATTGTAGAAATAATCACCAAAATACAAGAGATAGCATGCAATAACCCCTTGCTACCAAGATACCATACACAAATTTCTGAATAAATACCACCAAGAAAAGTTGCTAGCCTTTAGAACTCCAAATAACATGTATTTCATCCATTTCACGAGAGAGAGAGAGAGAGAGAATGAATTGTCCAAAGAGGCTGAAATTTCAGTCCAAGAGAGAATTATCAAGTGATGACTTATGATCCAAATGAAAATGACTTGCCTCATATTTATATGAGGAAACCCAAGTCATAGTTTATCCACTTTACAATTAAATCCATTATTTTAGGATAAAACCTAAGTTACAAAGCTTAATTAGCAAATCGTTTTTCTTTATTCCCCACATAAGCTACAAAATGACCAAAATAATAAAATGATGGGACACTATCTCATAAAACTCTCCTCCAAACAAGAACGTGTGAAGATGATCCTCCCAAAGCCAATACATCATGCTAGGAAGGTGCCACATCATCCCCATATCAAGCAAGAACGTGGGGCTTCAAGCCCACAACACCACCAAGTGCACCCAAAGGCCAAACATCATCCTAAAAGTGTGACATCAATCTCTCCAAGAGGGACGTTGTGGAATAGTAAGGTGGCATCCCCC
Organism: Picea sitchensis; assembly: GCA_010110895.2. NCBI lineage: Eukaryota > Viridiplantae > Streptophyta > Pinopsida > Pinales > Pinaceae > Picea > Picea sitchensis. The sequence goes on along the minus strand of SNQJ01S0056328.1, from coordinate 93,609 downwards.
TCTCTTCATGGTTCTAGGTCTTGATTATGTTCTAGGGACATCTCTTAAGGTGTAATGTTCATCATCTTGGGCCTCCAATGAGTGGGGCACAATTTCCATCCAAAGGTATTTCAAGCCCCTATGAAGGTCCAAGTGGCCTAGTCCCTTCAATAATGTCTTCCACCGGGAAAGGTCCTACAAAGACAAGCAAATACACCCTCTAATGGTCCACAAGTCACATGTATCATGCCAAGTAAGCCACATTTAATAAAAGAACCACCCAAACATGTGCATTAAATTCCCCCTTTTCAAGCTAAACAAATGTTCAAAGACCTTATAAAATTTTACAAATTTAGGTATGGGAGGGTTTTCATGCTTCCCTATTGGGTAGGCCAATCCCCAAATCAAGGAATGTTTCCCAAGAATACCCTCTCTAGGCCATGTAGTGAATATGAGGTGGATGGGGTTATAAATTTTGGGCATGGGTTTCCTAACATATCAAGGGCTCATATTGTCTCATCTATGAGTGCCTTTGTGGAGGGTGTGTTGCATCCCTTTGTTTGCAATGCATCATTTTTACAAGACCTTTATTTGTCTTCCATTTTTTATGGTCCGAACATTGAGTGCTATGTGTAAGGAAATAAGAGGAGGATACTACTAAATAGTTGTTATCTAAGCATAGAACAAAGGTAAAAAAGGGAAAGAAAGAGAGCAAGAGTTTATGGATATAAGAAGAAAAGAATAGGAAAGATATAGAAGAACAAAGTAAAGGAGAGGAGGAGTTATATGAAAAACAAAGGAAATCTATAGAGGGACAAAAGGAAAAAGAAGAATTGGAAAAGACCAAGGTATAAAAAGAAAATAAATAGAGTCTCAGGAAGGATAAATAAAATAATGCAACAGTTCTTGAGACTTCTGAGATCATTGATCCGACCAAAGATGATGAGCAGGTGGACAATACAAGTGTCCCCATTGATCATGAAATCTTGCAAAATGATGAGAAGCCTACTCAAGATTCAAAGGAGGAGAAGGTTATGGAAACAAGGGAGGAAAACAACAATCAATATACCTAAACACATGTAAGGGATACCACAGGGTTAGATAATGAATAGGACCCGAAATCCAACTAGTTCCCCAATTGAAGAAGTTCCTTTTTCCCAAGACTCCCGAAGAGGATGTAGGTGTCTAGGGTGCCCAACATGCTTAAGAAACTGAAAAGGGTAAGGATACAGGAGGTGATGATTATACAAAGGGAAATGAGATCACAATGCCACTTGAGGTTAGAGCACATTGAATTCCATATGCACTAGAAATTAAAAGACATTGCAATGCATTCCCCCATCAAGCGATACATTTTTATTTTAAAGGTACTTCATTTTTATGGAGAAGAGTTTCACTTTTATTAGGACCTTATGGAGACCATATAGAAGGATAAGTTATGGCACTTGACTTGTAAGTGCTAGGTACAGCACCTCTGGGACTTCAACCCCTTCTTCTAATGGAATGAGGTACAAGCCCTTCTTGGGGTGAATGAATACAAAAACCCAAAATATGAGGAAATAAAAGGGAAGAAGTGTGTAAAGTGGTAAGTATGAGTGGGAATGGTACGATGATCCTTCAAGGAGACCCCCCAGTAGAAACTATTTCCCCGAGGATTACCCACTTACTAGGAAACCATGTCAACCACTAGGGATGATTTTAAGGATGGAAATTTATTTTAAAATTTAGAAACCTTGGCGAATCTTACTAATCCTTCATATGCTAACTATAAATGATTGGCGATGTTTTGTAAAAATATTCAAATTTCTAAGTATTTTATATAGTTTTTATAAAATTTTGGCAATTTTTAAGGTAAAATAATTGTATCCTATAGAATTTGGGCGAATCATTTTTAAAATAGCGAATCTCATTTTTGGAAAAACCATGGAAAATTAGCCCATGAGCGAAATTTAGCCCCTAAAATCATCCCTGTCAACCACCAAAGTTAAAAAAGGAAAAAGGTATGATTTCCAAGAAAAAATTCCATAATCAAGAAAGGACCCTTTACAACATGTTCAAATGATTCAATTATTAAAGTGATACTTACCACGAGACTGGACTTTTTACCTCATGAAGCAAGACCTGCTATCCTTTTTGGGCCATGCTGGTGTGACAGACATTATTATGATCATGACGATGAATGGTGATGTGTTGTGGAGAGGAGGGGCTCTATCTACTCAATGTGGGCTCAGTTGGTCATCTAGCTCTCAGCACTCCATGTCTTCTACTTGCAGGCCTTGATACATCATCTCCTTAGTTACCCCTGGGTTAGGGGGGGGGGGTAACAGAAAATTTACAATGACAAAAGGATATATAGATTTCTTTTTAGCCTTGTACAAGAATATCAAACATCGTTGATAGCCTAAATTTCCTTAAGTGATACATGAATATTATGAATTTATTGTATAAATAAGGAATCCTCAGTACATCCAGAAGTAGATAAAATAACATGTAGAAAAAACACTATTTCCATCAAAAAATGTATTTCAAATTTAATGAAGGCGTATATAGTTGATCATATTTTCAAAATAGGGGTTAGGATATGAATCGAGGTTTGGACCATAAATAAGTAGAATAAATAATATTTCTCCATAGTAAGGTTTGGACCATTAAAAAGTGTCGTTTGATGCCTAAAAATGGCCCCATAATATTTTAGACATTTGTTTGGACCCAAATTTCCAAATTTGGACCAACCACCAAAATATCCCTGCAAGTTGATTCCTCCATTTTTTCCACCCATAAATTACTTTGGTATATGACAAATAATATAATGATCCAATCTAGATCATACCTCCCCATTTAGGGAGGCTTTTGGTCCCCAAAATATTTATTGAATGAGGTGAGAAAACTTTTCCTCTACCTTCTCCCTAGAGTACCACTTTGATTTTCCTGGAAGTTGTCCTTTCAACCCAATCTACCAAAGGTCATTTTGCCTGTGTCTTGTTGTTCTAGACCTCTTTTTCAAAACTGTGTCCTCTACCAACTTTTCCTAAGCCTCTGGTGCTAAATCCTTTATGGAAGGTAGGACCTACTCCTCCTCTTGTTCCAACATGGAGGGCTCATAGAGTTTGAGATTCTCCACATTCACTACTGAGTAAATGCACATTTATGGGGTTATATTGAGTCTATAAGCATTATCTCCCACCTTTTCCAATACCTCAAAAGGACCATATCGTAGAGCCTTGATCTTCTTACCTGGAACCTGTAGTCTTTCCTTATTCAATTGTAACCATACTTTGTCTCCTACTCTAAATGTTTTCTCTATTTTAAGTTGGTAATGTCTATCCTTTTACTTTTCATGTGACTTATTCAACATCTCCTATACTTGTAAATGGATCTTCCTCATCTTTTCAAAAAAAAATTATGCTTTTAATGTATCTCCTGTGAGGTCCTCCCTCACTCCTCCTGGATGTCTATATACAACATCTAAGGGTGAAGGTGGAAAATACCCAAATAAAGTTTGAAAATGAGACTTACCATTAGAAGTGTGGTCTGCTCTGTTATAAGAGTATTGTATATAGATCATATTTTCTTCATAGGTTTTCTGACGCTTCTGATTGTAACCCCTCAAAAGTTGCACTAAAGTCATGTTGAATAATTTTGTCTACCCATCTTCCTATGGATGGAATATTGTAGACCTCTTGAGCTTAGTGTCCATCTTCTCCCACAATGTATTCCATAAGGCACTGAGAAATCTGGTGTCCCTATCTAATATTATGCCCCTTGGTATCCCAAAGTGCACTCAGACCTGTTCAAAGAACAAGTTTGCTACTTCTTTTCCCTTGACGATCTTTTTACAAGGCACGAGAATGCACATTTTGCTGAACCTATCAGCTGCCACAAATAAATAGTCGTGTCCCTTCCACATGGTCAGTAAACCACCCACAAAATACATGGAAATGCTTTTCCAAGGTATAGTGGGTATCGGTAAGGGATGGTATAGACCGTGCTTCCTGTAATTGGGCTTGGTGGTACAAAAATGTATGCATCCTATAATATACCATTCTACATATTCTTGCATTTTGGGCCAGTACACATACCTTTGTAAGTTGGCAACTATCTTCCCAACACCAAAATTTCCCACAACCTTGGAGTTGTGAGCCTCTCTAATAAGTTGCAATCATTCACCTTTAGGAACACAAGGCTTGTCGAGATTGTAGAGTATACCATTCTAGAAATTATAGTCAACCTTTTTGTCATCTTCTTCTATATGAATTTGGCCATGTAGCTATTGAAACACCTCCTTGAAGTCTTCATATTCTATGTATGCCTCTTTATATGCGTCATGGGTAAAAGACTCCATGTGCATCAAAGTTCCCAAAGTTGTAATCTTGGATGTGGGTTTTCGTGAAAGCCTGTCTTCCAAATGGTTTGTGCTACCCTTCTTATACTTTATGACCAAATGAATTGTTTTAAGAACCCCATCCACTTGTAATTCCTTGTTTTTTGTATCTTACTTTGGGCTTGCAAATACTGGAGAGGCTGGTGATATATGTGGATGATGGTCTCCTTTCCCATCAAATAGTGCTTTCACTTTTTGACAACTTGTACCAAGGCATAAAGATATTTATCGGAGGTAGGGTGATTGAGTACCCCCTCATGAAATACTTAAGAATGATAGCAAACAAGCCTTCCTCCCTGCATCAGGATGGATCCCATGGCATATCCACTTGCATATGTCTCCACTTCGAAGGGATTATGTAAGTTTGGTAGTGTGAGCCTTGGTGCTTGAATGATTTTTCATTTCAACTCATCAAAGGACTTATGCTAATTCTTCCCCCACTGAAAAAATTTAATGCCCGTTATTATTGTGTGGAGTGGTGCAGTATTGCTCAAAACAAGGTTATGAACTTCCGCAAGTACTCTACTTCCCCAAAAAAACTCCTAACTTATGTGAAATTTGTAGGTACTAGACATTTCATGATGGCCTCCATCTTGGTGGGATCTATCTTGAGCTCACCTCCACTAATCACATACCCCAGATACAACAAATATTGTTGATCAAACTCACATTTCTTGATATTGTCCAACAATCGGTACTTATTCAGGGTCTCTAACACCTGCATAAGATGTGATATGTGCTCCTCCTAAGTAGCACTATAAAACAATATATCAACCAAATAGACAATAGAAAATGAATCTAAATAAGGGTGTAAAACATCATTCATTAGTCTCATAAATGTATCTAGTGCATTACATAAACCAAATTACATAACCAACCACTCATACAAAACTTGCCTTGTCTTGAAGGCATTCTTCCATGTATCTTCTTCTTTTACTCGTACCTGGTGATATCCTGATTTCAAATCCATCTTAGTGAATTACTTGACATGTTGCAATTGGTCCAATAGATCATCAATCCTTGGTAGAGGGTGTCGATTCTTTAGTGTAATCTTGTTCAATTCCCTATAATCGATACAAATTCTTCAAGTCCCATCCTTCTTGGGAACAATTATGATGGATGACCCACAAGGTGAGGTACTTGATCAAATCACACATTTCGCCAACAACTACTACAACTGCTTCTCTACTTTGTTTGCTTCTAGAACATACTATCTATACAACCCAATATTCAACAAGGAGGAGTTTGGAAATAATTGGATTTCGTGCTCCACTTCCCTCTTAGGTGGTATCCCTTTAGGATACTTGAACACTCCTCTGTATGAATGCAAACAATCCCCCAACTGATGTTTCTTCTCTTTATCACACCCTTCCAAGAATGTATTTACTTTTAATGACTCTCCACCATACTAATTTTCTCTTAGATAAAATAAAACATATTTCTTGCTAGAACTAATCAATATTTTAGCTTTATTGGAACTTACTAGTGAAAGTTTTGATTTTCCTTTTTACACGTTGATGATGAAGGATTTATCGTCCTTGATGAGGAGATACTAGTTGGTTCTCCACATGAATATAGAATCCCTCATATACATATAGGGGATTCCAAACACTACTATGCATACATCCAGTGGTAATATGTCCAATTTTACTTCATCTATAAAATAATCACTTACAACAAATTTAATGTTGCATTGCTTTGTTACCTTGATATCTACATCATTGTTTACCCAAACCAATGGATAGGGGCTAGGATGATCATGAACAACTAATCAAAGCTTATTGACCAGATCTGTTTCTATGATATTATCATGTGAACCAGTATCGAAAAGAGTACCTATCTTGGTCTTCTTGGCCTGAATCTTGATGTGGAAGAGTTTGGTCATCTCCTTCTCTTCCTGGTGATGAAGGATAATTAGATTCATCTCCTTTTGCATTGATGTACAGACAATATTCTCATCCACATCTAAGCTAATTTCAACCTGATTGCTTGATTTTGTGGCTAGAAGATTCTTTTTCTTTGCTTCCTTCTTGCAGCTCTTTGGGTTCAATTCTGAATGTAGTTTCCAACACTTTTCCTCAGTGTGGCCATCAATATTGCAATGGTTGAAATGGTTGATGGGATCCTTGGACCGATGTGCAATTTTTTTCATATTCTTATCCTTCCCCCCTTTCCACTTCTTCTTGCCCTCCGTAGAAGCTTATTGGTTCTCTTTCTTCTTAGAACCACTTGGCTGCCCATTCTTTTGGCCTATGTTTTCCAGGTACTGTGCTTGTACAAATGCCTCATCCATTGTCCTTCACTTGAAGAACATCATCTGTTTCCATAGATGAATTTGTAAAATTCCTAGATTCTTGAGCATCACATTTGGGTTCTTGGGAGAGGTACACAACATGATGGCCATATTTATGAGCTTAGTGGTGTACTCTTGAACACTTGATCCATATGGATATTGGTGGCCACCCACCTCTTCCAACTGGTTCCTCTTGTCAGTTTTTAGTTCAACGTGTTCTTCTGTACTTCTTTGTAATTGTGGGTTCTACACTTTTGAGGTTGTCTAAATCCCTACACATCTTCCAGGTGGATACTGGTGGCCTCCCACCTAATCCAATTGGCTTATTTTATATGTTTTCATGTCAGCACATATTTTTGTATTTCCAGGGTCGTTTTGGGGCCCTAAATAGTGTTTTCTTGGTGTGCCATAGTCAAACTATATAAGGAGTCAAATTTTGACAATATAATGCGTAGTTCATGAAAATACCTTTCCAACAGGATATCATGTGCCTAAAACAAAGATCATATGCAAAAGTTACGACCCCGGGAAGTTAATGTACTAACTTACCCAAACGGGGCCCACATGAATTTTGGTGTTTCATCTCCTAGGATTAGTTTTTTGGATATATAGGGTTTTGGAATTCATGTTTATCATAAAAAGGCCTTCAAAGCCTCATTGTAATCGTCTTCTTGCGAATGAGCGTAGCCGTCACATCTCTTCTAAAAGATAAATCTTTCACCATTCTAGTGAGTCTTACACTCTTTATTTTTGCAGTCTCTTTACAATTCTTTCATTAATAGAAATCAAGTATTGTTGTATTTCTCTGTTTATGGAAATTTTCATAAGTATTTCATTTTAATTTATCTGCTTTCATTTCGTTTTGAAAATAATCTTGATCAGTGATATCATAGCAGGCTACTCTTGATCATTTTTTAGCACCTGTCCCCGACGAGGTTCGAGTATAGCCAGTTGGGTCTCGATTTTGTCTCTCTTGAGGACAATCACTCTCGCATGACAAAGAAACCCTCGATAGTAGCATAAAATAAAAATGGCAGAGCAGAAGATTCTATTAGTCGATTTCTTTAGCAAGCTCTCGTGCGATAGAGGGACAAAGTGATGGAGAATTTTGCACATATCCTTCAACGCCTATTGATAGCAATAGGAACATCTTCATCAAGCGACCATTTTGGAGGAACATCTCCCTTCAAGGTACAAGTTAAATTTTATATTCCCATATTTGAAGGTCAGATAGATGTGGATTCCCTAGAAAAATGGTTAAATCTATTAGAAGCTTATTTATTTGTTCAAAACTTTTCCAACAGGGAAAAGATCACCTTCGCACTCCTCAAGGCTCTCCCCCATGTCAAACATTGGTGGGAAACTTAATGGGAGCAAATTTCCACAGAGGAATATCCAATATATGGGGTCGAGCCCACTTAGGATTTTTTTGTGGATGTGGTCAAAGAACAGTACTATCATTTTGATAACTATGAAGACCAGTACATGAGATGGACCACACTGTGGCAAGAGAAGAGCCAAACAATGTCGAAGTTCACAAATACTTTCCATAGCTTGTGAACCAATATAGGTATCAAAGACTCTAAGCGACATCTGGTTTTGAAATACCATGGGGATCTGCATAGGTACATCCAAACCGAAATGGATTTCCTAAACATCTCATCATTGGGAGTTTCCTATCAATATGCTATCAAAATCAAGCAGAAATTTAGGCACCATAAAAAATGGGAATTTGGGTCTGCAAATATGCAACAACCAAAGCACGATAAAGATGGCCTTAACCAACAGCCTCTAGACAACCAATCCAAGAAACAAGACAATAAGGGTAAAGGAAAGATGAAGAATGACACTAGAAAGTGGTGTGACTTCCACAAAATCCCCTAACACAACACCAATGAATGTCGCTCGAAACAGTCATTGGTGTATGTGATCAAAGACATGGAGCCGAACCCTGATTTGGAATGAGATACAGAAAATATTGAAAACAAATAGATCATCGACGCAGACCCCATTGCTACTGTCATGACCACAATAATTCAACCAGAAGAACCAGTAGATCCTGAAGAGGGGGATCGCCTCTTCCATTCACAGATGTGGGTGAAGGGGACCCCATTGCATTTCATTGTTGATAACGACAGCCGAAATAACCTCATCTCAGTTAAGGTCATCGAACAGTTGGGGTTGTTAACAACACCACACCCACAACCATAGAACATTGGGTGGCTTCACCAGGGATGAGATCTTTGTGTCAGCCAGTAGTGTCACCTGTCATATGGCATCCATCCCTTCAAGGATGAGGTAGTGTGTGATGTTTCCCCTCTTGATGTCTGTGATGTTATTCTGGGCCAAACATATATGTGGAAATGTCATGTTTTCTATGAGTCTAGGCCCCGTAGTGTCATTATCACTCTGGGAGGTCAGCACTATAGGATACCAAAGGTAGTTCTGACTACTACTCCCCCGAAAAAATTCTGCAAGGTAATCTCTCCTACTGCAAAATTCTTCCTCTTCACACTCTGTTCAAAGGATACACTAAAGACCACTACAACCACTGCAACCTCAACACCTTCTATCCAGCAGAAACAAATTGTCGAAGAGAAAGAAGATATTGTTTCTTCACCTACAATGGTGCCCACACAATGCACCATCAAACCCAGAGACAACAGATTTGGTGGAATAGATTCAACCTCGCCAACAACAGGTTTGTGATAGTTTTCCACAGACCAAACAACACAACTTCTCCAATAAGGCACGTAGCTCAGAAAGATTTATATTCATAAAATGATTTCCCCTCTTCCTTGGGCACTCAACGCAATGGATACCATTTCTTCCTAAGGGGGGAGGACTGATCCAGGTGGATATTGGTGGCCACCCACCTCTTCCAACTGGCTCCTCTTATCAGTTTTTAGTTTAGCACGTTCTTATGTACTTCTTTATAATTGTGGGTTCTACACTTGTGAGGTTGTATGAATCCCTACACATCTTCCAGGTGGATATTGGTGCCCTCCCACCTAATTCAACTGACTTATTTGATATGTTTTCATGTCAGCACATATTTTTGTACTTCAAGGGTCGTTTTGGGGCCCTAAATAATGTTTTCTTAGTGTGCCATAGTAAAACTATAGACATGGTCAAATTTTTCCAACATAATGCGTAGTTCTCGAAAATACCTTTCCAATGGGCTATCACTCACCTAAAACGGAGATCGTATGCAAAAGTTACAACACCAGGAAGTTAATGTACTAACTTACCCAAACGGGGCCCACATGACTTTTGGCGTTTCATCTCCTAGGGTTAGGTTTTTGGATGTCTAGGGTTTTGGCATTCATTTTTATCATAAAAAGGCCTTCAGAGCCTCATTGTAATCATCTTCTTGCAAATGAGTGTAGCCATCACATCTCTTCTCAGAGATAAAGTTGCCACCATTCTAGCGAGTCTTGCACTCTGTATTTTTACAGTCTCTTTACAATTCTTTCATTAATAGAAATCAAGTATTGTTGTATTTCTCTGTTTCTGGAATTTTTCATAATTATTTCGTTGTAATTTCTCTACTTTCATTTCGTTCCAAAAATAATATGGGTCAACACTCTACCCTTGCCTCTCTCTGAAGTAGTGCCATCAGATCCATTCGTATTCTACCTACCCGGTAGGGTAGAATTGGGACTTGATGAAGGTTTTTAAGTCCTCCCATCTAGTTACAGTGGATCACCCTCTAGCCTAAGTGTTTCTATATGGATTTCCCACCAAGTTAAAGGATGGCCCTCTAACTTCAATCTATTAAATGAAATATTTTTCTTTTCATCTATATGGTGAATGCTAAAATGAAGTTTTAGTTGTTGCAACAAATGATTCAGTTTTAATGCATCGATCTCATATTGGTATGGATTTATGTCCACTTTTTCTTCCATCTTGAATAGGGACTGTGAAGGGTTAATGACACTCGAACTCACCTAATATTTCTCAGGTTCTTTCTATGCCTGATTTCTCAGGTCTTCCTCATCTCTCGATTTTTCCTTTGATCAGATATTTGAGTTAGAGCCTCCATCGTCTCTGAACGATCGAAGATTTCTTGCTAGAGCCTTCATAAGGAGGTTCATATTGCGGTTGATATCGGCGAGTTTTTCTTCCAACCTCTCAAAGCTCTCTTATGTTGGATCTCGAGGGTTGTTATGAAAAGACTCGTCAGCCATGACTAGGGTTTTTGCGACTTCTCTTTCAACTGATTCCTATACCCTACAACATCAAAAAAACATCCAAAATAAAACCTTCTCTGATACCAATATGAACTTTAAATTGTCGTGGATATTCCACTAGAACAGTTCGTCACAACATATCTGATAAGAAAAACTAAAATATACATTATGAATATTAAATTCCTTTAGATTTCAGAATATTTAGTAACTAATTTTCTGCTTGTGCATGAAATAGATAAAATGTGGAAGATAGAGAACAATAAAATAAAATCACACACCATCCACAAAATAACAAAAAAAAAAAACTTTGGGAAACCCTTACGGGAGAAAACCCAATTAGTAGGTGAGGTTTCTCTACTCTCTTTTATTTGGTATGGAAATGATGCAAGTACAAAGGAGAAGGAACTTTCTACAGAGTTACATGAGACCTGTGGCCTATTAGGATGCTACAAAACAATAACCCCCTTATGTTATTCTCTCTAATTTCCCCTCCCAGTTGTTTTGATTTTCTATGGAACAAAATACAATAAGATAGAATGGAACCCCTTATCCTCCTAGCGGCCCAGTATTTAACATAGCCCGATGGCCATATAAGGTTAGGGTAATTGACTTCCTTAACCCTTAATTACTGATCAAGTTTGGACCTTATAGAGTGTTCTAGAAAATACACTATGTCAGCCTAGTTAGGAATCACTTTACCCAGGTGGAGTTTAGTCCCATCTAGGGGGTGACCCACTGCTAAGAGTGATGAGCGGCGTGGTCTAAGGTTGGGAGGTTTGTGGAAGGTCTGAATGCAGTTGGTGATATTCTTACCAAGATAAGTGTCAATTGTGTGTTAAATTACATGCTGCATTATTATTTATGTGTTTATTTTTATGGGTTTTCCCTGTGTGTGGTTTATACTTGTCTTTATATTTATGGGTATTTCCTGTCTATGCTACATGTATATGTTTATCGTTATTTCCATATGAATATGTGCATTTACAGAATGTATTTGTCTAGTTTAAGTTTTATATATAAAGTTCCGCAAGATTTTCTATGTGTATATGTTTTAATTTTATGCAGATCAAAAATTTTACGTGGCATAGCCCATTTGGATGTTGGGGACGTTACAATATGGTATCAGAGCATGAAAGATTTTCGGTGGCATGACCCATCCTGGGTGGCCGGGTATGTTACAATATGGTATCAGAGATCCATTTTTCAACACTGAACCTGGATGGGTCGAGAAAGTTGAATTGAAGTGAAATTTCACAGAGAATTGATTTTGAAGTGGCCAAAATTCAAGTTATAGTGTCCATGGTAAAAACTAACAACAATTGCGTGGAATTGGGCAAAAGCCCCAATTTCTGTTGTTAAATTCATGGGAAAATTGAGAAATTTGACCAAGTAATGAGATATTCTTTATTTAATATATGTTCTAGCAAATTCAGACCTGGAATTGGTTGAATTTGAAGTTACAGGGAAGCCATGACAGATGGAGCGAGATTAGTTGATTAAAATTCTCAATTCGTGAATTGAGTTTGCAAAAAAATCATTCCAGGAAGGTCAACCAATAACGATTTGTTGTTGTAGAGGTTAAATTGGTGTTATCGGGGTGAAATTGAACAAGTTTCATAGCTGCAGAATGTCTATGGTGAAAATTGGGAAAAAAAATTGGCAAAAGCCCCGATTTTTGCAGCGAAATTCACGACTAATTGATGCACATAAAAAATATATATATGTGTGTGTAGGTGTGTGCACTAAAAATGCATGATGCACAGTGAAAAGCTTGTGATGTGTGGAAAATATTGGTGTGCGGGTCTGCGCACTTAAATTTGGCATTGCGCAGTGCAAAGTGGTAATGCGCGAAAAATATTGGCACGCGGGTTTGCGCACTTAAATTTGGCATTGCACAGTGCAGAGTGGTAATGCGCGAAAAATAGCGGGGCACTGATGTGCGCACTAAATTTATCATTGTGTGGTGCGGATTGAGTGGTGCATGCATAATACTGGCATGCACGGTGGGTGCACACATAATAATGGCACACGTGGTGTGCGCAATATTGATAGAGCGCGGAGGAATTTTGTTGGTGCACGCGCAATGTGGGTATATGCTGTTGTGCGATAGTTTAGTTAATGGTGCGCGCATAGTAGTTGTGTGCGGTGGGGGCATACTAAACTTTGGCATGGTGTAGCGTGTAGAGTAAAATGTGTGCGGAATATTAGCGCGCGACACAAATTGCACGCAATAGGTATTAGTGCATGAACCAAAATTGTGCGCGGTGGATATTGGCGCGTGACAGAAAAGTAGTGCGCACAAGTTATTGGCGCGACAGAGAAGTGATCCAGATTGGTTATAGTTGCGCAGAGCATGCACTACCTTATTGTGTTGTTGCGCATGAAAAATATGGGTGTACATGTTCAAATTTGTGTGCACAAAGTCATTTGGATGGTCTACAACAACAAAAAACCAGTAAAGTTCTGCAACATTTTACACTGTTTGAAGGTCATCTTTTTGCAGCACGTTTTTGAGGCCCTAAACAACGTTTTTAGCTACTCAAAAACTCCGAGAACAAACTATATGCAGGTGAATTCCATCTTTGTGTCTCAAATAAAAGATCCCGGAGAGAGCTTTCTAATGATGTAGACCGTTCGTCAATCAGAGCTTTTATGAGGAAGTTACAGTCCACAAATAGTGGAGAGTAAATTTTAAGACCCAACTAACTTCGAAGGGCCATAACTTTTTGCTCTGGAATCAGATTGAGGTGCATGAGCAGTATGTGGAAAGATATTGAACCATAGAATACATTCCTAGAGCTGAATTAAAATTCTGTGCATGTTAAAAATGTTTAACATGGCAAAGAAGGTACATGTAGCATTCCAAACCAAAAACATGAATTGGCCTAGAACTTCAACAGGTTGTAACTAGCAGCCCAAAAACCAGAAAGAGGTGAAACTTGGACAACCTATCCAAAATATGTATATGAAGAAAAAAATCGAGCTTCTACTAAAACTCCAAAGGGGTAGGTGCAAAAATGCATAATTACAACGCAGAATTGCACCAAGTTGAAGAGTGAACATAAAAATTAATGGACAATTTTCAAATGACCATAACTTTTTGCTCAAGACTCATAATTGAGCAAGGGAGCAGTCATTATAAAGGTATTGGATAGAGGAGTCTAATGATACACCTAGAAAATTGATTTGGGTAGTTAATTTTCACAATATATCAGAAGAAGTAATTTTGATGCATTATTGGAACATAATTGTACATAATTTCATAAATTTGTTAAATTATTTAGCATAACACATTTTGTTGCCTGCACATTTTGTAGAGTTAAGAACTTTTAGTTCTTAAGAGGTGAGAAGGTTGAAATTTAGTTAAATATAAGCAGAGGTATTCAAGGAAAGAGTGCTCTGAAAAAAAAAAAAAACTTTCATAAGATGATCAAAAGCCAAGACTACAAAAGTTAAGGTATGAATTTGGGTGCAACCATAAAGTCTTGGGAAGCCACTAAAGGAAGTCCACTCATGTTATTCAAGTACTCAATGGAATCTGGGAAAAGGAATAAATCATGTAGTGAATGAATTAGTGAAAGTACATTCACTCCTAAAGAAACCAATATATAGATTAAGAAATACATTGGAGTTAGATCTATTATAAAAGGAATTGACTATCAGAATGATAGTAATCATATAAAGAAAGAGGCTTAATGCATTTATGGATAAAGAGTGCATCATATCCAGGGATTATCTATGCAATTATAGAGTAATGCTTCCCTTATGGTTATTAGAGTGCGCAGTGGAAGCATGGTATGAAGGGAATCACTTCAAGGGTAATGAAATGAAAGTGCACATAAGTAAGGAGTGTTAGTTGAGGCATAGGTGCATCAATATGGTATGATGGAAGGGGATTATGCAAGTCAGGTTGAAATCAAATTGGTCATGACCAAAGAAAGTAATAGTCATCAAGCAAATCCAAGTCCTGATATGATTAGATAAAGAAGGGATAAATCAAGTACCTCAAGAAGGAAGTTGGTGTTAACTATCCAAGGTTACTTAGAAAACATGACTGGAAACATAATTGGGTCATGTAAGATTTGAATCAGAGGGATCCAACTAATAGTGGAATGCTGAAAATTAATATTAGTATAATACGTAGTTGCTAGTCCATGAACACCCTAGGATAATGGAAGAAGAATTCATGATGTAGTTATCAAGCTAATGGGAATGCAGGACAACACTCCAAGAGGGAAAGCAAGAATAGTAGAGGATTGTTGATGCATTCCAAAGGTACTGAAGATATTTCGACAATAGCATGGAGATGTCAAAGCCAAGAAAGACTTAAAGGTGAAATGAATCTCTGTAGAGAGTCAGTAAGGAACCATGAAGAAGAAAATGGTTCTATGCATGGTTTTGAATGAAAAAGAGATGGTGCCTGAGAAGGATCCATCTCAAGTGGCATAGAGCCTTGAGTAACATTTCCAGGGGGTGGAAGTATCACTTGAAATTATGATGGTAAATTAAAAGAAATATTAAGTACTTTTAATTAATTTTATGAAGCTAGATAAGGAGGCATATGTGCATCCTTATAGTATGCTAAGAGATTGGATATGCAAGCCAAGTTTGAGGCTAGTTGGCAAGG
>SNQJ01S0056328.1:41391-78126 GCA_010110895.2 Picea sitchensis | reverse complement strand
ACCAAAAGCCTCCCTAAATGGGGAGGTATGATCTAGATTGGATCATTATATTATTTGTCATATACCAAAGTAATTTATGGGTGGAAAAAATGGAGGAATCAACTTGCAGGGATATTTTGGTGGTTGGTCCAAATTTGGAAATTTGGGTCCAAACAAATGTCTAAAATATTATGGGGCCATTTTTAGGCATCAAACGACACTTTTTAATGGTCCAAACCTTACTATGGAGAAATATTATTTATTCTACTTATTTATGGTCCAAACCTCGATTCATATCCTAACCCCTATTTTGAAAATATGATCAACTATATACGCCTTCATTAAATTTGAAATACATTTTTTGATGGAAATAGTGTTTTTTCTACATGTTATTTTATCTACTTCTGGATGTACTGAGGATTCCTTATTTATACAATAAATTCATAATATTCATGTATCACTTAAGGAAATTTAGGCTATCAACGATGTTTGATATTCTTGTACAAGGCTAAAAAGAAATCTATATATCCTTTTGTCATTGTAAATTTTCTGTTACCCCCCCCCCCTAACCCAGGGGTAACTAAGGAGATGATGTATCAAGGCCTGCAAGTAGAAGACATGGAGTGCTGAGAGCTAGATGACCAACTGAGCCCACATTGAGTAGATAGAGCCCCTCCTCTCCACAACACATCACCATTCATCGTCATGATCATAATAATGTCTGTCACACCAGCATGGCCCAAAAAGGATAGCAGGTCTTGCTTCATGAGGTAAAAAGTCCAGTCTCGTGGTAAGTATCACTTTAATAATTGAATCATTTGAACATGTTGTAAAGGGTCCTTTCTTGATTATGGAATTTTTTCTTGGAAATCATACCTTTTTCCTTTTTTAACTTTGGTGGTTGACAGGGATGATTTTAGGGGCTAAATTTCGCTCATGGGCTAATTTTCCATGGTTTTTCCAAAAATGAGATTCGCTATTTTAAAAATGATTCGCCCAAATTCTATAGGATACAATTATTTTACCTTAAAAATTGCCAAAATTTTATAAAAACTATATAAAATACTTAGAAATTTGAATATTTTTACAAAACATCGCCAATCATTTATAGTTAGCATATGAAGGATTAGTAAGATTCGCCAAGGTTTCTAAATTTTAAAATAAATTTCCATCCTTAAAATCATCCCTAGTGGTTGACATGGTTTCCTAGTAAGTGGGTAATCCTCGGGGAAATAGTTTCTACTGGGGGGTCTCCTTGAAGGATCATCGTACCATTCCCACTCATACTTACCACTTTACACACTTCTTCCCTTTTATTTCCTCATATTTTGGGTTTTTGTATTCATTCACCCCAAGAAGGGCTTGTACCTCATTCCATTAGAAGAAGGGGTTGAAGTCCCAGAGGTGCTGTACCTAGCACTTACAAGTCAAGTGCCATAACTTATCCTTCTATATGGTCTCCATAAGGTCCTAATAAAAGTGAAACTCTTCTCCATAAAAATGAAGTACCTTTAAAATAAAAATGTATCGCTTGATGGGGGAATGCATTGCAATGTCTTTTAATTTCTAGTGCATATGGAATTCAATGTGCTCTAACCTCAAGTGGCATTGTGATCTCATTTCCCTTTGTATAATCATCACCTCCTGTATCCTTACCCTTTTCAGTTTCTTAAGCATGTTGGGCACCCTAGACACCTACATCCTCTTCGGGAGTCTTGGGAAAAAGGAACTTCTTCAATTGGGGAACTAGTTGGATTTCGGGTCCTATTCATTATCTAACCCTGTGGTATCCCTTACATGTGTTTAGGTATATTGATTGTTGTTTTCCTCCCTTGTTTCCATAACCTTCTCCTCCTTTGAATCTTGAGTAGGCTTCTCATCATTTTGCAAGATTTCATGATCAATGGGGACACTTGTATTGTCCACCTGCTCATCATCTTTGGTCGGATCAATGATCTCAGAAGTCTCAAGAACTGTTGCATTATTTTATTTATCCTTCCTGAGACTCTATTTATTTTCTTTTTATACCTTGGTCTTTTCCAATTCTTCTTTTTCCTTTTGTCCCTCTATAGATTTCCTTTGTTTTTCATATAACTCCTCCTCTCCTTTACTTTGTTCTTCTATATCTTTCCTATTCTTTTCTTCTTATATCCATAAACTCTTGCTCTCTTTCTTTCCCTTTTTTACCTTTGTTCTATGCTTAGATAACAACTATTTAGTAGTATCCTCCTCTTATTTCCTTACACATAGCACTCAATGTTCGGACCATAAAAAATGGAAGACAAATAAAGGTCTTGTAAAAATGATGCATTGCAAACAAAGGGATGCAACACACCCTCCACAAAGGCACTCATAGATGAGACAATATGAGCCCTTGATATGTTAGGAAACCCATGCCCAAAATTTATAACCCCATCCACCTCATATTCACTACATGGCCTAGAGAGGGTATTCTTGGGAAACATTCCTTGATTTGGGGATTGGCCTACCCAATAGGGAAGCATGAAAACCCTCCCATACCTAAATTTGTAAAATTTTATAAGGTCTTTGAACATTTGTTTAGCTTGAAAAGGGGGAATTTAATGCACATGTTTGGGTGGTTCTTTTATTAAATGTGGCTTACTTGGCATGATACATGTGACTTGTGGACCATTAGAGGGTGTATTTGCTTGTCTTTGTAGGACCTTTCCCGGTGGAAGACATTATTGAAGGGACTAGGCCACTTGGACCTTCATAGGGGCTTGAAATACCTTTGGATGGAAATTGTGCCCCACTCATTGGAGGCCCAAGATGATGAACATTACACCTTAAGAGATGTCCCTAGAACATAATCAAGACCTAGAACCATGAAGAGAGGGGGATGCCACCTTACTATTCCACAACGTCCCTCTTGGAGAGATTGATGTCACACTTTTAGGATGATGTTTGGCCTTTGGGTGCACTTGGTGGTGTTGTGGGCTTGAAGCCCCACGTTCTTGCTTGATATGGGGATGATGTGGCACCTTCCTAGCATGATGTATTGGCTTTGGGAGGATCATCTTCACACGTTCTTGTTTGGAGGAGAGTTTTATGAGATAGTGTCCCATCATTTTATTATTTTGGTCATTTTGTAGCTTATGTGGGGAATAAAGAAAAACGATTTGCTAATTAAGCTTTGTAACTTAGGTTTTATCCTAAAATAATGGATTTAATTGTAAAGTGGATAAACTATGACTTGGGTTTCCTCATATAAATATGAGGCAAGTCATTTTCATTTGGATCATAAGTCATCACTTGATAATTCTCTCTTGGACTGAAATTTCAGCCTCTTTGGACAATTCATTCTCTCTCTCTCTCTCTCTCGTGAAATGGATGAAATACATGTTATTTGGAGTTCTAAAGGCTAGCAACTTTTCTTGGTGGTATTTATTCAGAAATTTGTGTATGGTATCTTGGTAGCAAGGGGTTATTGCATGCTATCTCTTGTATTTTGGTGATTATTTCTACAATTTATTGTCATTTTGCTTGTTAAATTTAAGAAATATATCTTAAACCCTAGGAAGATTAAAAGGACTCACACCCTCCACCAAGGTTTATTTATTTTTCTATTGAAGTGTATAAGGCTTACAATAGGAAGTAAGAGGAATTACACCATTGTTGCAAGGCTTAGCTAAGGTTTATTTCTCTAGGAAGTAAGAGGGTTTACACCCCTAGAGAAACTTCAAACCCTAGTTCATCTCAGATTTTAAGCTAGACGACTTGGAAGGAGTGTTGTTGGGTTTTATAAGGGTTTAACTCTCAACAAGGATATCTTCTTCCTCTTTGTATAACTTGTTTTCAAAGAAAGAAACTGTTAGGGACCTAACCCCTCACGTAGGTAGAATAATATATTTCCATGTAATAAAGGTCAATATTAATAATGCCTAACAATATGGAAGAATAATTCCAATGTAAGAAGACCTAATAGAAGCTTCCACTTCTAGAAGGATATTCCTCTAGAAGGTTCTTTTGATAGACATATTTAGTATAAATAGGATTCAAGGGTATGCAAATGTTTTTCTTGGATATTATTGTAATAGAGCTCTGCTCTTCTGGAGGTTTCCCCCTTGAAGAGGAAAGTGAACATTGCTCTCAGTAATCGAAGTGTTCTTTCTGGTATTATTTTGGCATCATTTTGGCATTGTTGTGGTGTTGTCTAGTTATATTGTTGTTCATCTACCATTTATAGCTATTGTTACGAGGAAAATATCTCTATGGCTAGGGGTAAACCACAACAGACGAAAATGACTGCAGAAATCAACTCTACTCTCAAGTATGCTATATAAACAAATATGCTAGCAAGACAAGATAAAATTCCTACCTCGTCCAAACGTTCGATGAAGTCCACCGTTGAGCAATTGACCCAAAGCAATATACCTACAACTAGTCCTCAACAACCAAGTAATGCAAGCATATGGTGATAATATATGATGTTATCGCATTCAATAGTGTAATCCATCAACATTCATAACAAATACACCCATGGAATAATAATTCAAATATTTTCAAGATGTTAGTTGGACGAGAAAAGAGTATTTCTATTAAGATATAATCAACATAAGTGAATGAGTTACAGACTTTCGTGTCGGTACGGTTTAGAATCGAGAAACTAAGTTCCTTCTAGCTGGGCCTCCACCACTTCAATCCTCCACCAAAGGCAAGCTCATGTAAGAGAGACAATGAAGTTCTCAATCAATAAGCGAAGATCTCGGGGGCTGAACAATGTGTTCAAACTTAAAGGATAAAGGGATGCATACTCAATGTGAAGTGAATAATTCCTCCAGAGTAACTTTTCTCTCAAAGTTGAATTCTTTCTCCTCTTTTCAATAGCTCGGATTTGGCCCATTTATAGCCTTGAAGTGGAACTGAAGGGCCGATTCGGAACATTTCCAGTATATGGAAGGCCAAGGATCATTGATCTCATGATGTGACATGGAAACCCGACACCATTTTTCAATTTTGGGCACATTTCCCGATGTACGCTGGATGTATTGGTGCAACCTGCATATACTAATGTTGTATAGTAGGCAAGGTGCGTATATGTGGAAAAATTATATTTTTAGCTATGGAATTTGTCAAAAGCAAGTCTACATAGGGAAATGGAAAAATGCCTTCTATGCAAGATTGCATGGGGTGAGGCAAATATTTCTATAATAGATGCCCCCTAATGTGTGAGGTCAAAGGAGCATCTGCGATGGCCAAAATACATTATAAAAACCCAGAAGTGGACTAATGGGGACCCAGCTGGAAGAACTAGTTTCTCATTAAAATTTGTACTGACTTTGCATACATGGCTGCCAATTTGAATTACACTGCAGATCCATGTGAAAATATACCAAACAACTGTCCATGGCCATGAATAGGAAAATGAAAATGCGGTTACATGCCAAAGGCTGCCATAGTCATGAACAAGGCCCAGTAAAATCAATCTCAAAATCAATCTGAAGATATTTGTATACAATGGAGTACAATCTGATCTCCCATGATCACTGAAGTCACACAGGTACTATTCTAATGAAAAGGTAGCACCAACTTAGGAAAGATGCGACTACAAACTGATGTCTTCAAGTCTTCTACACAATCCGCCAAAGGTGAAATTCTACATCGTGTGAATAAATGAGTTGAGGTCGAACACAATGAGACTTCGTTTGATTACCGGTCATTGAGGTATACCGTTAACAAACGCAAGACAACCTACCGATGATGAAAGTAAGTATCAAGGAACCGAGTACATTCTTACAAGTGTGAATAAGGGAGTCAGGGTCGAACACTTGACTAATCCGTTGATCAAGAGAAATTGATGTATTCCCAACTTTCGATGACGAGAGAACCTGCCACTAATGAATGCAAGCCTCTAGGTACTCATAGGACTTTAGGTATCATTTCCAGAATAGATGATCTGAAGTCGATGGAAGGAGACCCACTGAAAGGAGAGCATTAAGGCATCTCTTATCATTCAACACAAGGTACAAAGCAAGAGCTTGATGATTTGGAGGAAATCAGACGAAGAACATGTTCTCGAACCAACGACCTTGTGCGTATTTTGCATGTGCCAAGTGCAAGCGGTACACGAAAAATACCCTATAAATAGAAGCCAATGAGGAAAACTGCTGACAAAGGCGAGGAAACCACCAATAAGGTTAATGACATCCAAGACACTGCACAAATCCCAATGTGTGAATATATGTCTTGCCGTTGAAAATAAGGGAAACCACCCAATCAACGACCAATGATGAAATGTCGAGTGCTGGGTTCAAGGTTACCTACCAATGAGGAAAGTAGGACCATGGTGCGTAATAGGACTACAAATTCATGTGATTCTAAGACAAACTGAGGGTATGGACGACATGCAAAGTCAAGAGTTCTGAGGAATGGACGACACAAGTTGATAGACATCCTTTGAACTAGAGCATGAGACATATGGAAGACTCTGGCAACATAGAATCAATGATGAAACCATGAGATGTAGGAGGCATCAATAAAACTCTCCATAGGGACTGGAAGAGTAACCAGTCGGGGGAGTAAACTCTTTGTAACGAGCTCAACTTCCTAAGGCCATGCTAAACCCAAAATTATGATGACAAGTGGACTCAAGAATTTTGTGCTCTATTCAAAGGCGACACGACTGCTACCAATATAAGATAATACTCCCTTCTCGCCCGTCTTTTTCTGTTTTTTCATAGTCAAATGTATTCTATGATATAGAGGAGGAAACGAGTGTCACAAGTAAGAAAAAATGGTTCCAACAGTGGAACATGCCTATGCTCAATGCAAGGTGGTGCATGCAGGAGATGGACACTCGGGGGAATGCTCCTTTCTGGGTATAGGGTGTCAAGTTGAAAAGGATATAAACGAGGCTCTACTTGGTTGAGGATGAAAAAATGCTGAGGAAAAATGGTTTGTAACACAAAGAGAGAACCAGACATAGGCTCAATACTACAAGCAAGGGCATGAGATGCAATCACAACTTAACGCCAAAAAATATCATTTTTCTTAATATTCATCTACTTGGTTTGAAAAAGGGATAAAATTGTACCAAATAGGCGTCCTTTCAAATCCAATTTACGAGTGTGAAAGAGACAAGTTCACTCGACAATATTTTTTCTTTTTTAAAACGAGTCAGAAAAGAGCTTAAATCAAACTCGCCTGAGAGTCCTCTAGGTATAGGTCGTCATGTTTATGAGTGAGAAATGAGGCTCAACATAAATTCATGTATTAGTTGTAAGGGACTCCCGGTCCTACGGAAAAAATCTCTACATAGGCACCAAAATGGAGCAGAGGATCTAACTAGGGTACCCATGTTTGGTAAGTCTCTACCATTTGATAACGACACATTGTGTAGTAGATGGAGGGTTTTGCATCACTAAAAAATGGGTTCATTCCTAAGGCATATGAGTGACTATTATAGGACAATGCAAATGTGTATGATGGAATGGATACCTATCCTATATGTTGGGTAGCGAAAATACATGTCTGTAGTTACGAACGGTCAACATAACGCTAAAAACCGCAAGAATCCCTGGCGAAAAATACAAAAACCAACTCAATACACTACAGTATTAGTCCATTAGGAGAAAATACGATATGAAACTATGTAAAGTGGGTAAAAACGGCTATAAATAGTAACAAAAACCAAATTTTACTATGTCATTTGACTTTTTTACCCAAATAGTGAATTTTGGACAAAATTACCTCGAATCTTCAACTAGTGATTGTGGGAGCTTTGAGTGATGGAATTAGTGACCGTCTGGACCAGGTGATTCCTCTTCCCCTCCTCTTCCTTTCTAGTGGATTGAATTTTCTATTTAGGTTTCATTTTTTAAGTTATTTAAGGCACAAATTAGAGTTTTAGGTGTACGCGGGCTACCATTCATCGGGTCGCATATACGCGTGATTATATGCAACTGTCTAAAATAAACCCAATGTATACTCAACTCTATACATGACTGTGAATGTATCATCCCATGTACATATTCGTAAACAAAGTTTTTGATGGTTGCTAACTCAAAAAGTGATGTTTCTCTGGTAGGATAGTGCTAGAATGGAGGGAGAGGGAACATGAGGAGGTAGATGTTGCTATGGAAAGAGATCTAGGGGCTCAAATGGCCTTGAAAAGATACAGGTTGTATAATTTTTGGGCACTCAAAGGGATGAGGGCCCAAGTGAGGTTGCTACAGTTGCTCATGGATTACTAGGATCCAGACAGTGAGAGTTTCAACCTTGATGGGCAACTATTAAGGATTGAAGTCGAGGATATATATTTCTTGACGGGGTTGTCGCGTCGGGGTGAGGTGGTGAACCTCAAAGCCTGGGGATATGGGAGCGGTATGAATATAGAAGAGTACATAAACGTTAATTGTATAGTAGGGACCGAGAAGGTTGAGAGTTAACTCCCCATCCGAGCGATAAAAAATCTAAGCCTCAAGATTATTGTCCTCGTTTTGACCTGGATCATAGGATCGACTTCATTGCATCGGGAATCGAGGCCGCTTATGTTCTACTCTGTAGAGTGTTTGAGACCCACAATGTACGATTGGTGCACCTCACTACTGGCTAATATGAAGAGCCAATTGACAGAATGCAAATAGGGTGACAAGAGGAACTTCGGGTTTGCATCTACCTTATGTAGATTTTTCTTCGAGAAGTTTACAGGTTTTGGATCTAGAGTTGAGATCATTCCTCGAGGACCTAGCTATCCATCCATGGCACGGTGGACCGAGGTGATGAGATGGCATGAGGGAGGTAGGGTACCCACACCCTACAACAATGATATCTTTTACTGGTGGAGATGGTAGGTCATTGCTCTGGATGACTACCCCTATGCAGGGATCGACTTCATAGGGGACCCTGACATGCCATTGCCACCAGGGACTACCTACAGGGACATAGGTATGTCAAAGTTTTTAAATATTTCATTTTATTGTATTTTTTTATAGGAAAACAAAAATATTTTTGGATTATGTTTAAATACTAACTAGACAAGTGTGTGGCATAGACGTAGGTCCGCGATGGCCAGACGGGCTTCCATGACATCGTCGAAGGCACCAAGGAGATGAGGCGGTAGGAGGAGAAGTAGAGATAGTCCTTCAAAATGTGTAGGGATACCTGTCTCATTTGACACATAGGATTCTGATGGTTTAGGTAGAGTATCTGCGAGAGGCCATGCAATGATAGGTGGTTGGCGTGCCTAGAGCTTGGGTGTGACTCTTTAGGCTTCTCGTAAATGTCATAGTTTATTATCATGACACACATCTGACGCCACAGGCATAAATGTCATGGATTTTTTATTATCAGTTGTATATGTGTGTTCAGGGTGTTGGCCCCAATTTTGTACTATAAACATCATATTTTTTGAAATATATATAAAACATGGTTCTTTGGCTTTACTTATATTACAATGTGTACATTGATGAAAGTGTTTTCTTTGCTTTAGTTATGTGACAAATGCCAATCTAAAAATAAATTAGCATAAGAATCAGATACATAATTAGAACTCCTAGGTATGTGATGATAAGTAATAAAATCAAATTGTTGTTCTAAAAGGCGTACCTGAAGGAATCGTCGGAGTAATGTAGGATCCCGCACACGGTAACTACCGTTCAACTGACATAATAATAACTGGGAATCCAGATGAACATTCAAAGAGAGAATACCATGTGAAATGGCATCGTGAAAAATTTCTATAACGACGCTATATTTGGCCACATTATTTGTGGATGGCCCTAGGCATACACCACATGAAGACACCAGTAGAACCTCAGGTGAGTAAACCACCCAAGCGGTGGAAGCCATGTTCCGTGTATGACGTCTGGATCCGTCTGCAAATCCTAAGTAGACTGAATACTCCGTTGACATCTACCAACCAACAAAAAACTCGATAGGCAAGCTGAAGACAAAAAATAAATGGAAAAGATATATACACTAAATTACATTAGTATACAAAGAGTTACACCCAAGCTTGGGGTTCAAGCGTAATATCTTTTCAAGTAGAGCCCATTCCTAGGCTCGACCAACATGTTCCCTTGATAATCTTCTAATTCATAGGATCCTTTTTCTAAAACACGTCGCACGATATAGGGACCGTGCCACATGGGTTTGAACTTTCCTTCCCCCAACAGTTCTTTGGCTTGATCATATAAAAGGACCAAGTCACCCTTAGTGTACAACCGAGGACAGACAGACTTATCGTATTGGACCTTGACACGTATTTTATTTTCTTCGATAGTCGTAGAGGCGTCTCAACATTGCTTGTCAAGGCTCTCTAGGTGTACGAGGTGTCACTTGAGATCGGAAGCCCGAGGGAGGAGTGTGACTGCCAATAAAAGAGAATGGATTTCACATTCAATAGGTAATATTGACTCCACACCGTGTACTAATTGGAAAGGAGAAAACACGGTGGGAGTATTCACCGAGATTTGGTATGCCCAAAGTGCGGGATATAGCATAATATGTCAATCGGATTTGTTCTGGCTGATAGTTTTTTGCAAAATGGTCTTGAGAGACTTGTTGATGGCCTCTACCTGTCCATTTTCCTAGGGGTAGTAAGGGGAAGAATGACCATGCTTAAACCCCAACTTGGATGCTAGTTCTTCCATCATTTCATTCTGAAAGTGACTGCCATGATCAGTGACAATCTCACTTGGGATACCAAATCTGGTGATAATTTGATTGAATATGAAGAAGGTGACAATTTTCCCGTTGGATTTAACTGTAGGTGTTAGCGCTCAATTTTTCCAGTACATTTTGAGAGCGTTTTCAACATATTTATGTTGAAATTAACAAATCCCTTTGAGTGTTTTCCAATATCTTGACCTCTAAATTTCCCATCAAGTCTTGATAGCTTTGATGGGTCATTTTTCCCAGAAATCCTTTGGTTATGCCTTCTTAACCTGCATTCCAAAAAACACAATAATTATTATCATTTTTCTAAAACCCTAGTTTTTGTCATTTTATATTTGCAATTGTAATTTTTACCAAATAAAAAAAAAAGGGTGTGTTCTTCTAATCCTATGCTAATACCATATATAAATTGCATATTCCTAAGTCTACAGGCCTCTTGGGTCTTATGACTTTATTCAAAATTTGGAATAGCCCACATGCCCAATTCACAAGTTGACACACAAAGCCAGTCCACGAGTCAAGCTATGAGCCAAACCACGAGTCAAGCCACAGATCACCAAACCGCAAGCATCAAAATCCATACTCCTCTCGCCTCATCGATTATATGTCATGGGCATGGGTGCATATCAAGTTGATAATATTCTAAATCCTGATACATGTGGGATTATAGTTAGCAAATAAACAAAATGCAGAGACAAGTGCCAGATCGATGATACAAGTGCCATCTTTGTAAATATCAAGGGTCTTGTTTCACCAACATGCCAAGAAGACAAATGAGTTGTTGGTGGTGAGTGATTGCAGGTGTCGAGTTGTTTTTGGCTACTATGTTCAGGCATCGATGTTCAATGTTTACCATTATACAACAAGTGCCAGGATTTTTGCAAATAGTCTATGGATTAGCTGCTTGAGGAGTTCATTATTTACATCGTCCTAGGGACACTCTTCAAGATGTTGGATTTCTGCTTCTTCCAGAACTTGGGCAAGATAAGGAATATATTACTGCCTAGTCCTAATTATCATTGTCGTGAGGGGTCTAAACTTGCTCGTCTTCCTCGTCCTGTTGGTATACTTGAAGTACTATTGATTAATTTTCCATGTGGAGTGATCTCTGGTTGTGGAGACTTGATTTTTTCAGTACATATGATCTTCACATTGGTTTTTGTACTAACGTATCAGAAGTATGGAAGAAAAGGTGGATTAAACAGATAGCTTGGTTGGTGGCTGTTATTTTAATCCTTTTGATTATAGCTTCTTGTAAATACTACACAATGGATGTTGTTGTTGCTTGGTATACCATGAATTTAGTGGTCTACTTTGTGGATCGACAACTGTCTGAAGAAGGAACAAAACGTTCAGGTCTTGGTGGTTCAGTACCCTTATTTCATACAAATGGTAGAGACAAAGATAACAGAACTAAAGAAGAGCATCATAAAGCCCATGAATGGCAATTCATGGGACTCACTTGACTGGAGATAGAGGTCCCAGGTGAACGAGAAAGTACTAGAGGATGGAAACCCCATTCTTAATGAAATTGTTATGAACGAGACTTGATCTATATTAACACCAATTATAGAGCACTTGGGATAAAAGTTTGAAACAAACACCTGCAAGCAACACAACAGGGGTTAACGTTCAGTGCCAAAGTGTAGCCATCAGGCCTTGGGACATGCTCAAGCAGTTTCCAATTGCAAATCAATGCAGAGGCTTGATGTTTTGAAAGATCAAAGCCAGTACAAATCAACATGAGGAAGTTCCCATTTTAGAAACATGTGATTTGTTTCTCGAAGATACAGAATCTAACACATCACATGCATCCAATGCAATGCAAAACCATGAAAGACAAGTGGTTCATCATGAACATTTGGGTGCTACGAAATCAATGGTGTGCTATGGAATTTTTGGGTGCTACCAAAAGATCAGTTATAGAGGGCATTAAAAGGTGGCAGAGTTTTCCAATTTTTAGGCAACATCTTTGGTACTCAAGACAATTCAAGCAACATATTTCTACTTACAATGTTTTTTGTTTAACTAGTTCCTAGGAATTAGTTAGTGTTTACATGTGTCAGTCCTTGTAACAATTATTCTATTTTTAGAGACAAAGATTGATGACTCGAGTCTTGAGGGCTGAGGGAATCTCTCTCTATATATGTACATGTCAAGGGCTATAGACAGAGAGGGTGAGGCACAGGAGTAGTGATCTGTTTGGTTGTAGCTTTCTTTTCCAGTTTAATAAACTAGTACAGAGGCACGTTTTTTCTAGATCAGAGATTCTTGTGATGTTGTTTACAGAGTTTGTCTATTTCTTAGTTTCAATACCATTTCATATGATCTTATTATCATTCCTTCTCGATTTGTAACTGTTTTTGGAATGGAATTCATCCTTTTTGTTAGATGCTTTGTTGTAGGACTGGTTATAGATTGTTTCTTGCAGAGAACTGAAGGACCATAACTCATCCTTTGTTAGATGCTCTGTCCCAACAATCTCTTTCCACTGATTTATACAAGGAACTCACTCTTTGCTAAGTTCTCTTTGTATTTTGATATGTTTTCTCTCTATTCTGTTGTCATACACTTATGAATCCTTCTCTCTATAAACATTTTCTACCTCGCCTCTGTTCCATTGATTTCCATTGCTGAACACTCATATTATTTGCATGCTCATTTGACTCCATTCCCAATGGACTACCTTCCCTGCCCCACTCACAAAAACTAAAAACCCAAATTATCCAATCAACCATTTTTATTTATGATGTGCTAGGCTTGCACTTGAGAAGTCCAAGAGCAACTTATAGCGCTAACATTTTGGCGCCGCTGTCGGGGAACGGAAGTGAAGATATTTTCCTTGGGAGAATGACATAGATCCGACTTTGATGGCAGACAAAGGAAGGATGCATAATTGAATGTAGCAATCTGCCTAGTGACTCCACGATTAAAGACTCCACTGGGGAGGATCTAGTTGACAGAAAGATGAAGGGGCTGAATTCTAAATCCAGGTATCAGTTCATTAGTATTCTACATGAACTTTTTCTATTCTTTATTATCTTTTTCATGCTTTCCCTTCACATGTCAACAGGATTATTTTCTGTTTTTTTTATTCCGATGATTGTCAACCTACCTTCATATATCCAACCTTAGAAGAGGAAATCTTGCAGCCTTATGTTGTTGATGTTGATCCTATATCCTCATCATAGCCTATTCCTAAAGATGAGTTCTGCATTCCAATTTCTCCTGAATCAGATCGTTCCTATGACTTTGTGGAGGTTGTAATTGATTCAAAACCTACTCAGACTTCAACACCTTTTGCCTTAACTCCTGAACTTTGTCATCAACCTGTTAACTTTCGTGATCAACTCACTTCTTTTCAAACTAAAATCAGAATGAATATGTTCAAGCCTTTAAGGCTTCCCTATCTCCTTCATCCTTATCCTCTTGACTACCTTGAGTATCTTCCCCGGTTTTCTGGAGAGGATCATGTCTCTGCTGAGGGTCATTTAGGGGCCTTTGAGAATTTTGTTGATCAATTCGAGATTGTTCATGATGATGTGATCATGAGATTGTTCTCTAAGTCTTTGTTCAAAGATGCTTCTATATGGTTTAAAGGTCTGAGAGCTGATTCCATTGGTTCTTGGATCAAGTTGTCTAATAGTTTTTTGAAGCATTGGAGTGAGAACAAATCTCTTGATTTGTATCTCGCTGATTTTTATTCTTTGAAGAGAAAGGAGGACGAAGCTTTGCCTATCTTCAATCGAAGGTTATACAACATTTATCATGTTATGACTTTGGAGATCCGACATACAAAGACTGCAGCCATGGTATATTATGTTATGGGTCTGCATTCAAATATTTCCCTTCTCCTGTTAGAAAGGAAGTCTTCATCCTTAAGAAAATTGTTTGAGGATGTAGAAGGAGTGGAGGAGAAAATCTGTGCCTCGAGGGGGATCCGAGATCGAGATTGTTTTGAAAATATGCATGCACATGAACAAGGAAAATGTCAGTATGGTCCAGATTTTGAACAGGAAGGTTATGGACGTGAAGCAGTTTTGGAACAACAACAAGCAGATGACTTTATTTCCGATTGTGAATCAGATTCTTTAGTGTTTGCAAATGTTTCAATGGACTAGTATGCATGTCAAATTCTTGAAAATGAAATAGTTGATGAATGCATTGAAAACTACATGTTTCTAGCTGGTCATAGTCCTTGTGATTTAAAAACTTCTTTGTCATCATCTTATGATCATTATTCTGAAGAGGGAAATACTACCATTTTTGATGATCACAACTTGCTCTCAAGAGAACAAGAAATTCACCAGTCTCCCAGCAAAGAGGTTGACATAGATGTGCAGGTGTTTTCCATAGATCAATACGTTTCTGAGCTTAGTTTCAAAGATTTGGTGGCAGCCTTCATGGAATCATACATTTCAGAGAACTTGAAAATTTCAGATTTCCTTAGCTCGCCAATGTTTCTAAGTGAGTATAGTTTCCTGAACAAGTTTTTATTACTGCTATTATATTTTAGACATCATATATTGATTGATGGTATAGATGAGATTATTTCAGTATTGAAGTTGCTTGGATGGCTGTTATAGAAGTCATCCTTTACTTAATCAAATTGCAGACCTGGTTAGAGTACGGTAGTGCAATGAATAAGCTCTTTTCCTGAGCATTTATTTTCTTCCAGTTTGCAGCAGAGGTAGTAGTCAATGTGTTAGGATAATGACAGTTTTTGAAGGTTTTCAGAGGATTAGTTGCACAAGCCAGATGATTCCATAGCCCAATGGTAAAGGCGACTGGAACTACTAGTTTCTTGGAGCCTTGCAGGGAGGACTCCATCCCAATTGGAGCCAGTTGTTAACGCTCAATTTTTCGAGTACATTTTGAGAGAGTTTTCAACATATTTATGTTGAAATTATCAAATCCCTTTGAGTGTTTGCCAATATCTTGACCTCTAAATTTCCCATCAAGTCTTGATAGCTTTAATGGGTCATTTTCCCCAGAAATCCTTTGGCTATTCCTTATTAACCTGCATTCCAAAAAACACAATAATTATTATCATTTTTCTAAAACCCTAGTTTTTGTCTTTTTAGATTTGCAATTGTAATTTTTACCAAATAAAAAAAAAGGGGTGTGTTCTTCTAATCCTATGATAATACCATATATCAATTGCATATGCCTAATTATACAAGCCTCTCAGGTCTTATGACTTTATTCAAAATTTGGAAGAGCCCACAGGCCCAATTCACAATTCGACACAAAAAGCCAGTCCATGAGTCAAGCTATGAGCCAAACCATGAGTCAAGCCACAGATCACCAAAGTGAAAGCGCCAAACTCCATAATCCTCTAGCCTCATCGATTATATTTCATGGGCAAGGGAACATATCAAGTTGATAAGCTTATAAATCCCGATACATGTGGGATTCTACTTAGCAAATAAACAAAACACAGAGACAAGTGCTAGATCGATGATACAGGTGCCATGTTTGCAAATATCGAGGGTCTTGTTTCACCCACATGCCAAGAAGACAAATGAGTTGTTGGTGCTGAGTGATTGCAGGTGTCGAGTTGTTTTCGGCTACCAGGTTCAGGCATTGATGTTCGATGTTTACCATTATACAACAAGTGCCAGGATTTTGCAAATAGTCTATGGATTAGATGCTCGAGGAGTTCATTATTTACATCGTCCTGGGGACACTCTTCAAGATGTTGGATTTCTGCTTCTTCTAGAACTTGGGAAAGATAAGGAATATATTCTAGTCCTAATTATCAATGTCGTGAGGGGTCTAAACTTGATCGTCTTCCTCGTCGTGTTGGTATACTTGAAGTAATGTTGATTAATTTTCCACATGGAGTGATCTATGGTTGTGGAGACTTGATTTTTTCAACATATATGATCTTCACATTGGTTTTTGTACCAACGTATCAGAAGTATGGAACAAAAGGTGGATTAAACAGATAGCTTGGTTGGTGGCTGTTATTTTAAGCCTTTTGATTATAGCTTCTCGTAAATACTACACAGTGGATGTTGTTGTTGCCTGGTATACCATGAATTTGGTGGTCTACTTTATGGATTGGCAGCTTTCTAAAGAAGGAACATAACATTCAGGTCCTGGTGGTTCAATACCCTTATTGCCTATAAATGGTAGAGACAAAGACAATAGAACTAAAGAAGAGCACCATAAAGCCCATGAATGGAAATTCAATGGACTCACCTGACTGGAGACAGAGGTCCTAGGTGAACGAGAAAGTACTAGAGGATGGAAACCCCATTCTTAATGAAATTGTCATGAGCGAGACTTGATCTATATTAACACCAATTATCGAGCACTTGGGATAAAAGTTTGAAACAAACACCTGCAAGAAAAACAATAGGGGTTAACGTTTAGTGCCAAAGTGCAGCCATCAGGCCTTGGACATGCTCAAACAGTTTCCAATTGCAAATCACTGCAGAGGCTTAATGTTTTAAAAGATTAGAAATCAACATGATGAAGTTCCCATTTTAGAAACAAGTGATTTGTTTCTCGAAGATACAAAATCTAACACAACACAGGCAACCAATGCAATGCAAAACCATGAAAGACAAGTGGTTCATCATGAACATTTGGGCGCTATGAAATCAATGGTGCACTATGGAATTTTCGAGCGCTACCAAAAGATCAGTTATAGAGGGCATTAATAGGTGGTATATTTTTCCATTTTTTAGGCAACATCTTTGGTACTCGAGACAATTCGAGCAACATATTTCTACTTACAATGTTTTTTGTTTAACTAGTTCCTAGGAATTAGTTAGTGTTTACATGTGTCAGTCCTTGTAAGAATTCTTCTATTTTTAGAGACAAATATTGATGACTTGATTCTTCAGGGATGAGGGAATCTCTCTCTATATATGTACATGTAAAGGGATACAAACAGAGAGGGTGAATAACGTGAGTAGTGCTATGTTTGGTTGTAGCTTTCATTTCCAGTTTAATAAAATAGTGCAGAGG
The DNA here is from genome assembly GCA_010110895.2 of Picea sitchensis. Taxonomy (NCBI): domain Eukaryota; kingdom Viridiplantae; phylum Streptophyta; class Pinopsida; order Pinales; family Pinaceae; genus Picea; species Picea sitchensis. The sequence continues at coordinate 60,528 of SNQJ01S0056328.1, read as the reverse complement.
CATGGTTTTTCTAGATCAGAGATTCTTGTGATGTTGTTTATAGAGTTTGTCTATTGCTTAGTTTCAATACCATTTCATATGATCTTATTATCATTCCTTCTCAATTTGTAACTGTTTTTGGAATGGAATTCATCCTTTTTGTTAGATGCTCTGTTGTAGGACTGGTTATAGATTGTTTCTTGCAGAGAAATGAAGGCCCATAACTCATCCTTTGTTAGATGCTCTGTCCCAACAGTCTCTTTCCACTGATTTATACAAGGAACTCACTCTTTTCTAAGTGCTCTTTGTATTTTGATATGTTTTCTCTCTATTCTGTTGTCATACACTTATGAATCCTTCTCTTTGTGAACAATTTCTACCTCACTTTTGTTCCACTGATTTCCATTGTCAAACATTCATATTCTTTGCATGATCATTTGAATCCATGCTCAATGGACTACCTTCCCTGCCCCACTCAAAAGATAACAATAGGCATGGCCTCGAACCACTTAGTAAAGTAGTCTACGACCACTATAATGTGTTGACGCCCCCCATAGAAGTTGGGTTTCAATCCACAAAGTCCACCCCCCACTTGGTGAAGAGACCAATGATAATGACTGGATGGAGAGTGGCTGGATGCGAGCGCATTTTTCGAGTGAACACCTAGTAGGGGTGACACTTCTTAACCACTTCAACACAATCTTTAAAGATAGATGGCCATAAATAACCAGCTCCCAAAATTTTCTGGGTTATCGCAAGCCCTGATAGATGACCACCACAAGCCCCACTGTGGCAATCATTTATAACTGACTCGTATTCTTCATGGTTTAAACAACAACGCAGAATATTGTCTATTCCTCGATGATATAGAGTGTCATCGACGATAATGTAATTATTGGCTTGGTATCGTACACATCGTCGGTCATCTCGTGAGAGATGTTGAGGGAAATTCAAAGTTTGAAGATAGAGAACAATGTATCCATACCAGAGGTCAGATGATGAGATAAGGAAAATGTTTTCATCCACAAAATAATCAACATGAATAACATCCTTGTCCAATCATGGGAAGTTGGATATTAACTCTGCAAAGACTAGTGATTTCTTGGATTTCGCAGAAGCAAAATCGAGATCGAATTCTTGTAAAATGACAATCCATTTATTGTATTCCCCTCCCATGATACGCCTGGTAAGTACGTATTGAAATGGATTGACATCGACAACCATAGTAGTTTTTCAAAGCAATATATAATGGCGTAATCATTGAACTGTGTGGACGACAACCAAAGCTAGATTTTCAATGTGAGAATATTTGAGCTCAGGACCAACTAAGTTTCGACTAAGATAGTAGATGACGTGCTCACCAAGCTCATCATCCTCCCGAACCAAAACCATACCAATCGTCTCTTCGAACGTTGCGACATAAAGAAAGTAATCCCTACTGTAGTCAAGAGACTTCAACAAAGGCGTCGATACCGAGGCTTTCTTTAAGCATCGAAGGATTCCTGGGCTCCCTCATCCCAGATAAAATGGGTGTCCTTCTTCAAAAGATGCATGAAAACCCTAGTAATATTGACATCGTTTAATATAAACCGACGTAAAAATTTATCTTTCCCCTATAAACCTTGAAGTTGTCGAATAGTGTGTGAGGGAGGCAATCAAAGTATTTCCTCAACCTTTAAGGGGTCTACCATGATCCCGGTCTCAGAGAATAAAAATCCTAGAAGACGCCCATACCTAACGCAAAAGATGCATTTATGAGGGTTCAACCCTATTCTATAATGACGACGTCTTTCAAAAACTAGTCGAAGGTGCTTAGGGTGATCCACTCTCTTACGAGAGTGAGCAGCAAGATCGCCAAGATAATTTTTGACTATATGCTTAAGATCATGGAACGCGAAGGTCATAGCATGTTGGAAGGTTGCTCCGACATTTTTAAGGTTGAAAGGAATCTTTCGGTATGCGAAAGTATGCCAAGGAAAAATAAAGGCCGTCTTATGTTGATCCTCGAGTTTAATTTGAATTTGGTTATAACCTGAAAATCCGTCCATGAAAGAAAAAACTTTGCTTCCCGCACACTCGTCGAGAATCTGATCGATGAAAGGTGTCAGGAAGTTGTCTTTAGGACATGATTTGTTCAGGTCACAAAATTCCATGCATACATGGATGGTTCCTTTCTTCTTATTCACAGGAACTGAATTGGATACCCATTCAGTCAAGGGAACCGATTAGATAAAGCCAACATTAAGAAATTTCTATACCTCTGCCTTAATAGTAGGGGCCTTTCGGGGATTGACACCTCTAAGACGTTGTTGAATAGGCTTAGCATCTGGGTAAGTTTTAATCTCATTCTCGACAATTCGTGGGTCGATTCCTGGCATCTCTTCATATGACCAAGAAAATACATCCCAAAATTCCTTGAAGAGCTCGATGTAGATCAAGATTTCTTCTGGCGAACAATTCGCACTGATGTGTACATTTTAAATCTTGCCAAGGGTATGAGAGATATTTATCATGACGATAGGGAAGATATTCACCATATTTCCTTCGGCATAAATGTCATGCATATCAATTAGAACTACGACGTGACTGACTATCTCGCTCAGAGTAGATTGAAAGTCATCTTGCTCGATTCTAGAAAGATCTGGGAGAAAATAAGAGCGAAGATGCATATCATCCCAAGGTTTTTCAGAACCATTCATGGCCTCGATGATAGCTTCATCCAAGGGTAAATTCTCATCGAGGCAATCATGTGAACAAGACAATGAAGTGGCCCACACAGGCTTAAGAACAAGATCCTCCTCGTCCTTCTGGGAGGTAATAATATCGGGATAGGTGGAAGAGTCAAGAACAACTTGATACACTATCTCTGCTACCAACAGTGGCATGGCCATTCCAGCATGTGACTGACCTTCATAAGACGCAGTTGAGGAAGGTAGGGTCCAAGGATCATTAAAATAGGAAGTGCGAAAAATAATGGACCTCTCTGATGAAACGAGCCTACTAGACATGGTGTAAACATGGTGAATCAGTGCCATGAAGTCGAAGGTACCCATAAGGGATGAATACATTCCAACATCGATATTCTCAGTTGCTGGATGAGAATTTTCAACCACAGGGATCGATGGTCGAACAGATGCACTGGGGCTAGCATACGCAAAGGACAACTAGTCGATCGCCATGATTTTCCCATCATGAAGAAAACAAAGAGTGCGGAAGATGGACGATACGACGATGGTCATAACATAAGTCCAATTGCATCCTAGTAACAAGTTATAATCGAGGGGCACATCAACTAACTCGACATCCACCTCTACCATATTCCCACCTAACTGGACCAGAAAGGCTGGAAAAATACCATGAGGACGGAAGGAATGACCGTCAAAATAAGTCAACATGGTCGAAGACTGGGAGAGAGTCGGAGAGCCAAGAGATTTCCAATAGATCAGGGACATCACACATGTTGCAATGCCTTCATCAAGAACCACACGGTTTATGGTATACTTCGAGTAACCCACGTGGATTTGGAATGCCACATGGTAAGGCAAGTAAGGCTTCATGTCTGTGACGTCAAACTTGATAAATTTTGAGCCACTGGGGTCTAGAGCTCCTAACGCAGATAGAAAGGCATTCCTCTATGAAGGACACGTCTGGAGTACCTCCAGGTCTGACATCGCATAAGGGGTTTGACCAAGGTCCTCAACAATAGAGTAATTATGTGCGGCTCTAGAATTTGGATTGTGGGTAGAGCGCTTGATTACTCATTTTGAAATAAGAGGGGGTGGCTCTAGTTTTTCGATCTACAAGGGCATCTTCGAAGGAGGAGGATATTCTAGACTAGGTACAGTTTGTGGAGAACTATAATCGTGAGACCGGGTGGATACATTAGCCTGAGAATTGACCATATTGATGCACAAACGATCATCGTCTTGTGCCGGTGGGTTTTGACTCCCACCGGCCACATTTCTGGCATTTTAGGAGCTCGAGGCCATGTGTTGGTTATGTGAAAAAGGATTTGTCAGCATGACAGGCGGTAGAGATAAGAGCCTCGCAGCTTCCACAATTTTGGGGCATAAATGAGTAAGATGATCATTTGTACAAAGCTTACAAGGAAATTTCACCTTACGCCTTTCTTTCTTACCCTCACCAACATTTTTATTTGTCCTCTCATTATTACCATTGTCCTTTGGTTTATTATTATTCTTCCCACCCTTACGATTATTATTATGTCATTTATTCTTATTCCCTGCTGGTTGTTGGTTACCATTTGGGACGGTCGACGATTGGATAGCATGTACATCCGTCGACTGAGTGGGGTTGGAAGACACAGATGAAGCCGGACCTCCTACAGACTAGTTTAGAGACAACTCTTTCAAATGGCTTGTCACCGAGTTTGTGGATTTCACATTGGTGGAGCCTACAATGCCATCGACATGAGGTCCGAGATTTTTCCTAGGGTCATAGTTTGACCTCGATGTGTCCGAAAGAATCTCATATAACATCCCAGACTGAGCGTATATAAGATCTAACTGATGGTCTTTGAAGATTGCTTCTTCCTCATATGTAACCCCGGATGTAGCAAAATCCTTCAAAATAGGAGGTTGTAAGGACTTAAGGAACCACTCTAACAGGAATTCCGAAGGTATACAGGTCTTGATCAACCTCTTCCATCTACGAAACTCCTAGATGTGATCCGAGATATGAGTGTATTTGTACTGGCATAAGGTTGACATAAGTTCTAGGCTAGCATCGTAACGAATTGATAATTGGAAGTGGTTAAGGAAGACTAGAACCATTTGACTAAAGGTCTCGTATGCCCCCCTAGGTAGCTCGATATACAATTTCGCGACAACCCCTATGAGGGTGCGTTGAAATAATGTTAACCGAATGGAATCATCATTAAGGGAATTCGAAGAGCATCATAAGTGAAAGGTGGTAATGTGATCACCAGGGTCCTCGCTATTCTTGCATTCGAATTTCAGAATATCCGAAGGAAGCTTGGTGGGAATGAGGGGCCATGTAGGATCATGACACATAGGATCATTCATCAACTTAGAAAAATCTAGCAGGTTGAGCATGGCTAGAAAAGGGAGGCGAGGTTGCAGAATCTAGCCCCAAGCTCCCTGGAAAGATTTTGTTTGGGGAATCGCATCCCATTCAGGGTTTTGGTAAACACCATGGCCCTGTCCGGGATTGTAAGACCCTTATCCATGCTGATTCATAAGAGGTTTGTTGGGCATAATTCCAATAGGAATGTTCTGATGAGGGTTATAAAAGCTACCCCCAACCGAAGTGGATTTGGGTTGGGGGTTTCCCAAGGTGTGAAACTAACATCCTCTGACTGTGAATACGGAGGATAAAGGTGGATTCGTGATGCCAAACGTGTTGGTCAGAATTAACACTGAGGAGGTGAGTGTAAAGGACAAAACTTGAGTAGAATCTTATCTGCCAGGTTGGTTACTCCACCCATAAGCAACAGGATTAGACCCAGGGTTAAAATAAGGAAGGCCTCCCATGGTAGGAGTCATATGAGGGATTTGAGAGCCACAAAAAAAGAATGGAGTATAAGGATAATTTGTGCCCCCAAGTCCAATGCTAGTATTAGGGCCAGTGGTTGGGATGCAATTTGACAACTACGAAGTAAAATTTACCATACCATAGGAAAAAGGACTAGAGGCCATCAGGATGGACTAAACATTATAGCCCAGTGAGTGACCAAGATACCCAAATGGGTTCGTGGAAATAGGTTGAGTATTCACTATAGGACGGGCAACAATGATGATAGGTGCCTCCGACACTACAACCGTTATGGTTGTAGGAGTCGAAGGGGTGCCATTAACTACAATAGGTATGGGAGTCGAAGGGCTCCCAGTATCTTGATGGCTCAGTTCAGTACTCATCCTTGTAGAATCACAAGTCTGATCAATGGAGGTGTGTGTACCACATTTAATAACTCTACACCTTTTAGAAGGAAAAGACTCAAAATCCGGTGGTAACTGTAACAAGCGGTGAGACTGGTGGGGAAGCTGGTCAGACTCCACAGTGACTTAATATTCAAGATATAAAAACAAATCCTAAGGACAACTAGTAGTCAAAGTGAACACCAAAAATAATCAAACGACCAAACTGCACATAAACATGATAAAGTGGCTGAAAGGGGCCTCCCTCCCCAAAGTAGGTATGCCTCTCCCAAGAGGGTCCTAAGACTCCCTAGTAAAGATCAGAGGTATTAGAATTAGTTATAAGGTCCCTCATGGGCTTAACAACCAATCGGTCAGATCCCCCTGGAGAGGTAATCCTCCATAAAGGTTGTGTATTGTTTAAACCTGATCTGACACAAGGTACATGCAGAATAACCCATGCAAGTAACCTATGTGGCACCTAAGTCAAGCAACTAAGAAACCACGATATAAACGATGTAGAGGCGAACAGTCATAAGTTAGGTCCACCGTATGGGTAGGGTATGAAAGCCCAAAACCTTGAAATCACCGCCTCTCACGGAGGTAAGGGAACTAGCACGATCCCCATATACGAATAGATCCCCATAAATATATCTGACGCTAAGAAGGTATCAGGGGGATATCCCTTCAACCAACTTCACGTGACCTCATGATTAACTCTGGTGTAAGCGAAGCCTCCTGATATTACCGATTATACAATGGATTTCTCCACTCCCTTAGCCAGACACATATGTTGATTTAATAGCCTTGGAGAAGTTTACTCACAAAATCCTATTCCAAGGCACTAAATCCTAAGCTAGTTTGTGCACCCTAGAAAATAAAATCGTTACTAATCAATTTTAAATTATAGCGTTAATTTTAATGGCCTTTCTTACTCAAAAGGTGTGGTCGTGCAACTAGTGATGTTATGACTCAGCAAGTAAAATAAATGAATATGAATACAATGCAAAGTCCTAACTTCAATTTCCAATAAATGATATGCTTCCTAAAAATGAAATTTCCAATTCAATTATGTAATTCTAAATAAAAAAGCAATCTTTCTTTACATGCACTAAGATAAATGACAAAAGACTCAAGAGATCAAAATTCCAATCAATGTAAAATGCCTAATATTTTGGTATTTTCAATATAAGAAGAATTAAAATGCAAGGACTGAACAACATCTTGATATAAAGACTCTACTGTGTATAGATAGAGACAACCTAAGTAGGATATCAAGGAGAAAAACACCCAACCCAAGGTGTAAGGACAATCAAAATGAAAAGATGATGAGAAAGGCACTGCCCAAAAATTCAACCAAAGACAGGTTTCATGTCATTCCAGAGACACTTAACAGTCACTACAAAGACCCAAAAAAACTCAGCAATCATCAAAACCTACCCAACAACCACCAAACCCAGCAAACAAGTAACAAAGGTTGATGTACATGTCTGTTCAATGGAAAATCACATATGTACACAACTTGCAAGAGGGCATCACGCGTATGTACGCGACTGTCAAGCAAAAACCCGCGTATATGTGCAAAACACAACTAGGATAAGGACAAGGCTGAAATATTCAGACCCATAGTGAAAAGAGACTTCCAGACAATCATACGAAAAGAAACTCAATATGAATAGGAGAAATCTAAGGAGAAAAACACTCCAAACCCAAAAAAAGAAGATTCACTCCCCAGTATGTTCACCAATTCTGTTATGAGGAAAATCTCTCTATGGATAGGGGTAAACCACAACAGATGGAAATGACTTCATAAATCAACTCTACTCACAAGTATGCTATATAAACAAATATTATAGCAAGACAATATAAAAGTCCTCCCTCATTCAGACGTTCGATGAAGTCCATCGTTGAGCACTTGACCCAAAGCAATATACCTGCAACTAGTCCTCAAAAACCAAGCAATGCAAGCATATGGTGATAATATATGATGTTATCAAATTCAATAGCATAATCCATCAACATTCATAACAAATATGCCCATGGAATAATAATTCAAATATTTGCAAGATGTTAGTTGGACGAGAAAAGAGTATTTCTATTAAGATATAATCAACAGAAGTGAATGAGTTACAGACTTCTGTGTCGACACAGTTCGGAAATGAGAAACTAAGTTCCTTCCAGCTGGACCTCCACCACTTCAATCCTACACCAAAGGCAAGTTCATGTAAGAGAGACAATGAAGTTCTCAATCAATAAGGGAAGAGCTTGGGGGCTGAACATTATGTTCAAACTTAAAGGATAAAGGGACCTAGACTCAATGTGAAGTGAATAATTCCTCCAGAGTAACTTTTATCTCAAAGTTGAATTCTTTCTCCTCTTTTCCATAGCTCGGATTTGGCCCATTTATAGCCTTCAAGTGGAACTGAAGGGCAGAGTTAGAACATTTCCAGTATATGGAAGGCCAAGGATCATTGATTTTGTGATGTGACATGGAAACAACACCATTTTTCAATTTTGGGCACATTTCTCGATGTACATGGGTTGTAGTGGTGCAACCTGCATATACACATGTTGTATAGTAGGCAAGGTGCGTATATGTGGAAAAATTATATTTTAATCTCTAGTGTTTGTAAAAAGGGACTTGAAGTCTGCATATGGAAATGGAAAAAGGCCTTTTGCGCAAGATTGCATGGGGTGAGGGAAATATTTCTATAACAACTATTTATTTCTGTTCTGCATACTTTTTATATCTGGAATATTACAAGTGGTATCAGAGCACCTTCCTTGACAAAAAAATGTGAGTTAATTTTTTTTTTTAGGGTAGAGACATATTCCGACGTCTTTAAGCTACATATATCTATCATTACGTGCATACACCCATGGTCGGGGATTCATACACGTAGGAAATACAAGTGGTACTTAAGCACACATCTGTTGGCCACCCTTGTAACCCATGTTGGTACCCCTTCGAGTGGTAGCACATCAGACAACACATGTATACATATCGACCTAGATCTCCTGAATCCCTCCATAGATAAACTAATCAACCGCCTGACTGCTATAGTGCCATTGAGAACATCACTCGGGAAGATACTCTATAGTACCTGAGTAGTTGGGTAGTACGACTAAGGGCACGGTCTAGCCTCCTTAGTTGGTGCCCTGAGATATTGGGCTGAGTACTACTGTTGGACCCTGCAGGTATATTAGAGAGATATACCATAGGGAAAACCCTTGTTTGTAGAACCCTTGAATACCTAACCCTTAGAACAAAAAAAAAACCAGAACATACAATATCTATTGCAGTGCAACTACGTCTCCTACATTCAAGTTGCGAAATTACTACACATTTCTTCATGTTAATCATTTGGGAATTTCGTCACTGTAGTATTCTTCAGATTGGAGTATAACTCCGTAGGAGTAAAAAAAATAAAAAAATGTCTGGATCATGTTGGCACCATTATTTGAGACCTATTCCGTTGGATTTCTCTCTTCTTCCTTATCCTAGTCATACCTATCATTTTTCAGAAAAAAAAAATTCTTGTGGAGTCGACCCCCTTCCAACACCCTTATTTGGGATTTACCCCATTGGATTCCACTCGTCTCCCTGATCGTTGTGATACACTTCACCCATAAACCATTTTTTGTGTGGTCCCACCTGCCCCTTTTCGTGTTCCCTCGTCATCATGGCCCATACCCATAGCCAAGACTTGGAAGATCACTTCACTAACTTGCACTCTAATTTCACAAAAACCCAACAAGAAGTGAGACAACTCAGTGCCAATATTGCCACCATCAATGAAAATATGCATTCCTCCATCGTCGCCTCAATCATGGAACTCAAACAAGATCTCAAATAAGACATTACTACCCAGTTTGAATCTTTCACTACAATGATCTGTGCCAAGCTGCATATCCCTATAGATCTTCCCTTTTTTGACCCACCTTTTCATACTGAAGGGGAAACTTCCTCTCATTCCCAGAATTTTCAGCCCCATCACTTTCAACGTGACCTACACGTTTCGCGTGTGGATGTGACCAAATTTGATGGATCAGATCCCATTGACTGGGTAACTCAAATGGAACATTATTTCTCTTTGTATGGAATTACATATGAGTTGGCCAAACTCCGATATGGTGTTCTCCATCTAGATCAAGAATGTTGGCAACAATGGCAATGGAAAAAAAATGCCTGCCAAGGGTATGTGTCTTGGACACACTTTGTGGCAGAGATTTATGAATTCTTTGACATTGGCACCAACCATTTAGGTCATTTGACAAATTTGAAACAATTTGGCATCATGGAAGACTTTATAGCTACTTTTAAGAGACTGAATTTTTGTACAGAGGGCATGTCTGATGCTTTTTTCCGAGAATGTTTTATCAGTGGCCTCAAGGATGAGATTTGTGCTCATGTCCTCATGGCCTGGACTTAGATTTGGGTGGATTCTACTAAAAGAGCTAAGGAAGAACAACAAATTATCTCTTCTCAAAATATAAAACCCTCCTTTATTCCTCGCACTAAACCAGTAACTCCCACTCCTCCTTCTACTCCATGAAAGATCCAGAAATTGACCAGGGCCGAAATGGTTGAACGCCAACTCAAAGGCCTTTGTTATAATTGTGATGACAAATATTTTCCGAGACACAAGTGTAAGGAACACAATATTTTTATGGCCATCTCGGAGGATGTTGAGGCTCCCCTTGTGTCTATGTCACTTGTACCCACTAACATAACCCCTCCCTCAGACGCTCCCGAAGTAGAATTGGTCATTTCCCTAAATGCTTTCACTAGATTCTATGCTCCCGAAACCCTCAAGCTAATTGGTTACATCAATCATAGAAAGGTCATCATTCTTGTTGATAGTAGAAGCACCCATAATTTTATTCATCTCTACATTTCCCATGAAACTAATTGCTATATCCGTGCAGTCAATAATTTCCAAATCATGATTTCCAATGGTGGGTCCATGAAATGTGGAGGGCATTGTGAAAATGTGCATCTATAAATTGGTGAATACCACCTGAAACTAATATGTTTTCTATCGACATGGGAGGTTGTGACATTGTGTTGGGTGCAGAATGACTAAGGACTTTGGGTCCCATTCTCATGTATTTTAAGGAATTAACCATGCAATTTGACCATGAGGGCCAACAATATAACTTCCAAGGCATCACCGTCGGTTCCCTGGAGATCATTAGTTCCCATCACATGGAAAAGATGCTCAAAAAGGACATTTTGGCATTATTTCCCAACTCCATGCCATACAAGCAACTGAGACACCCTCTGTGTTGCAGGACCTCTAATCCATCCTCTCTAAACATCAAGTATTTTTTTCCACTCCCTAGGGACTCCTTCATTCCCATGGTGTTCATGATCATTACATTCCCCTTGTACCAGGAATCCTTCCTCCCAATATCCATCCCTATCGTCACCCCTTTTCCTCAAAAAATGAAATTGAGAAAATGGTTCAAGAACTGCTCAACGCAGGTGTTATCCGCCCTAATACGAGCCCCTACTCTTCTCCTATGGTAATGGTCCTTAAGAAAGAAGGTTCTTGGCACATGTGTCCTAACTTATGCGCCCTCAACAAACTCCCCATTAAAGACACATGTCCCATTCTTGTCATTGATGATCTCTTGGATGAATTAAGTGGTGCCCAATTCGTTACAAAACTTGATCTTCATTTTGGATACCACCAGATCCATATGAAAGAGGCAGACATTCCTAAGACTTCCTTTATAACTCATGAGGTCCACTATGAGTTTTTTTTCATGCCCTTTGGCTTGTGTAATGCTCACTCCACTTTCCAGAGCCTCATGAATCATGTCTTCTTTCCTTTTCTCCGTAATTTTGTCTTAATTTTCTTTGATGATATCCTCATCTACAACAAATCCTAGACAACCCATCTTTCTCATGTGGATCGAGTTCTCCTTCTACACTCTCAGCACCAAATTTTCCTCAAACAATCTAAATGTGATTTTGGCGCCTCATAAGTCAATTACTTAGGTCATCTTCTTGGCAAGGCCGATGTCAGCGTGGATCCTAAAAAGATCGAAGCTATGAAATATTGGCCTCACCCAAAGACTCTAAAAATCTTGCGAGGATTTATGGGTTTGACAGGTTATTATCGCAAGTTTGTTAAGAATTATGGAAAGATTGCGGTCCCTCTCAATGCACTCCTTAAAAAACATTCTTTCACTTGGATTCCAATAGTTTCTCAGGATTTTCAAACCTTGAAGATGGCCAGGTGCACCACTCTAGTCTTGGCCCTTCTTGATTTGACAAAGACCTTTGTCCTGGAATGTGATGCTTTCGAGAAAGGAATTGGCGTTGCCCTTATGCAAGAGGGTCGGCATTTGGCCTTCACCAACAAACAACTGTCCGATAGAAATTTGGGAAAATCAACCTATGAAAAGGAAATGTTGTCTATTATACATGTCGTGGATCTTTGGTGCCCTTATATATTGGGGAAAATCTTCTGGAACAACACCTTTCCTCCCCTGAGCAACAAAAATGGGTGACTAAGATCTTTGGATATGATATGATATCATTTACAAGAAAGGAAAAGACAATGTGGTTGTTGATTCACTTTCCAGAAAATATGAAGATGAAGGGTCCCTTTTTTCTCTCTCTTTCATTGTTCCAGATTGGCTCCACATTGTTTGCTAGGAATGGCTACACGATCCCAAAAGTTTGCATATGATACACATTTGTAGTCCAATTCTCCAGTTCCCCTAGGGTACTCTTGTCTCAATGATGAGATTTGATACAAAGGTCGTTTGTATTTAAGTAAATAGTCAAAACTTAAATCCACGGTACTTTTTGAGCTTCAAGCTACACCCATAGCTGGGCACTCCGGGTTTACCAAAACCTATGACCGGGTCAACCGTTATTTTTTCTGGGAGGGTATGAAACATTTATTTCTATTCTGCATACTTTCTATATCTAGAATATTACAGAAACTCCATTCACCCAATAACAAGGCAATAGTACTTTGCATTGGAGATTGTTAATTATTTCATTGGTAAACATGAAATTTGAGCTTTTGGAATTGTTCAAGTTGGATTTAAATTTTATATGCTATTGTATCTCTTGATTTCCAATGGTGTCTTGATTGGATAAGTGATTGTGTTGTTTTTATCATCTATTAGCTACATACATTAGGGCTTCTATATTCCATTGTTGTCTCTTGCTTCATTCATAATTTAATCATGGAAATCATTGTTTAACTATTGGAACTGAAAGTGCTTGTCTAGAGCTTCAATTTGAGCCATTTATTTGTTGATTTTTGTGGTTAAATATTTCTTTTGTAGCAAAAGTATGCTATAGCCATAGGGATGCCAAAAAAATTTGTTGATAACACTCATTAACAATCCTCAATTGTTATCAAAGTCTTGGTCTAAACATTGGAACATTGTGTACTAGTTACAAGCTTTATTTTCCAATATCATATACTTGATTTTGATGGTTCAATTTGCAGTTGTTGTAATTATTCAATGACGATGTATAGTTCCTTATTGCTTCAATTTTGGGACAACAAGCATAACTTTTTGTTTCCCACTTTTTCTAGGGCTTATTTCATCATATATTGTCTTGGTTTTGGTTGTCTAACATTTGTTTTGTAGGTATTCTCCATTGGAAACTTTTCCTTGACTGATACTCATCCTCCATAAAGCCCTTAGAACCTTTCATTGTGACCTATAGGGGTGTTCCATTCTTCTCCTTGGATTATCCCTTGCAATCCCCCTAGAGTCACCCGAGAAGCCTCCCATGTGTTGGACTTGTCCATCACTAAAATGAGTACAAGTGTGTTGGGACTGTCCCCAGTTGTGTCACACATTTTCTGCTTGAGTTGGTATTTTCCCAAACTACAAACTGTGCAATAACATTTTCTAATCAGTTAGTACAAAAATTGTGTTTTTATTTATTAAAGAACAAAATTGGTATGTGCTCATAAAATTTTATCATATGGTCAAAGAGATACTATCAAATAAAAAATAAAAGACACGTAAATTGAAGTTTTGAATATGTAGAATTTAGAAATGATAAGGTTGAATCCATGAAGATGGGTAATACGTTTTTAGTGAAATGTGGTAATGAAAATTTGATTTTTTAAATATTTTTTAAATTAAATCTCTCAAACCTGATATAAGTCTTGTGAATTTTGACTTGTAGTCAATTTTTGTTGTTGTTAGGAATTGTGTTCTCTTTCTAATGATATTTTTTTCAAAAAATATTAATGTCATTTAATGTGTCAATTTTTCATTTAATTAAATGTCTATCTCTACAAATTTCCAAAAATGTTAACACGTGGATTTTGTTCCCATCCCATATGAGCATGATTTGCATAGAAAATAGTAGATCCCAATCTTTTTTTTGGAAAATTGTTTTTTTATTATTTTTCGAATCCAACCAATCAATATTTGAATCACATTTTATACACCTTTGTGTTCCCATCAACTTTTTTCCTACTATTTACATAAATTGAAAAACAAAAACAAAAAAACTTTGAAGAGGAGACATCCATGTGGATCTGTCATAATTTTTATGTTTTTTTGGTTGTTTAGTCTTTATGCTACTAATTTTTTTCCAAGTACCTTTGAAATTGTGGGAAAAACTTTTAGTATATGATTTTAAAAGAAAATAAATATAAAACATAATATGAAATCAAAACTATGAAAATGATATGCCATTGGATAGAGAATTCATTGATGAATCCACTAGCATCAACTCTACCAACTAATATGAAAGAGATGAATTGGTTTCACCCCTGGAAGTTGTAGCCATATAAAATCCTATAGCAAGGGGGATGGATTTTTGGATTTTAAACACTCAATCAAGGAGTTTATCTTGATATAGGTTTTTTGTAAAGTGTGATCGAGGGATTAGTGAGGATTTTAAAAATATCTCAATTGAGGGTTAATTAAACACTCTATTGAGGTCTTTGTGGGTTAATAAAAGTAGCTTAATCAAGTTAAATATTGTCATGACTAATTAAAAAGATGTTGGTTGTGGAGCCTGATTATATTCCTGATTTAGACGTCTTGTCTTAGCCATGTTTGGACCCCATTACTTAATGCTAGGTGTGGGGGGGATTTCCCCTCCACTTCTCTCACCAGGGGGGGCATCGATAAATTTTGGAGCCGCCCCTTGGCAAGGGATTCAGGCGCTGTGCCCTTGAAGTGAAAATTTGGGAAAAAAATGCCTTGTAAAATATTGTAATTTCATAGTCAATATGGATTGTTCATTATAAGGTCACATATCTGATAGTAGAAGTTATATTAGGGATTTTTTCCCTAGAAGGAAACCCTCTTTTTTGTATGAGGAAATTGTATTGCGTCTGTGTATGTGAGTGAGTGAATATTGTATTATGAGAAAGGAGACTGTGAGAGAAAGAAGAGGAAGTTATAGTGGGTGTGTTGTAAGTTGTATCCCTTAATTTGTTGGATAATAATAAAGGAAGGACTTGGCAATTTCTCTGGTGGACATAGGCAACACTGGGTGAACAATGCATATTTGTGTCTCTATTGTATTGTGTATCTTATGTGTTCTATTTCCACATTTGTTTTATTTTATTGCTTCGTGATTCTATTTTTCTAACAAAAGGGACCTCGATCAAGCTATATAACTCAATTAAGTGTTTACTTAACCCAATATAACACCTCAATTGAGGGTTTTCCACATCCATAAATAACCCTTTATTGAGGGATAATTTAAGCACTTGATTGAGGTCTTAATAGCTTGATCGAGCACTTAAAATTATCTCAATTAAGGGTATGAAAAAAAAACAATCACACTCTCCCCTGACAAAAAGTGTTACTTAGCTCCATGGATTCACCCATAACAAAATGTGCATAATACATACTAGAAAATCAATCGGAAAGTATGAACCTTGACATCCATTGATAATAAATAAACTTCTCTTCATGGAAAATGCTTCTCTTCTTTTTTCCCTATAAAAACAAATTTATATTTGATATTTCTAGGAGGAAATCAAAATATACATTTTCCTTGGCCTTTTGACCCAAAAAAGATTTTATTGTTGTCAATAGCCTATCCTAGATACTATTAATTACAAAAAAGTTCTCTTGTATCTAACTTCCTCACCTCCCACCTATAAACCCTGAAATATGGTGACAATGTCACTTTATTTATTTTTAAATTATTTTAAATGTGTGATGCTAGTAATGTCATTCTGATGTTATAAACAATGCAATGTTTTACAGTGTTAAAAAGTATGATCACAACATCACATACTTTTAGGATCCCTCACATAAATACTTCATATAGTTAAACACCTCACACACTTACCCTTCCACTCCCCATGATGCACTTGGACCCCACAATATATTATCCCAGGAACAATAGATAACCCTAATGTAATATAACCTCTCAACCACCTTAAAATTTGAAACATATGACCATGGGCACACAATTCCCCATAACTTCAATGACTCGCACACTCTTACAAATCCACATTCACTTGGCCCCTACCCATTATGGTCCCAAATACACTATGCCAAAATCCACACTAACCCCCCTCAAACACCTTAACCCTTTACCAATATGTCTCTAAGCTCATAGTGCACCACAACCATGATTACCCCCCTCCCCCACCCACGGTACACTTAGACCCACCCATTATGGCCTTGAAAATAGTACAACCCAATGCACATTAACCCTCAAATCCCTTACACACCACACCTCATTATTTTCTCGGACCCATCAAATGACAATTGACCACTCAAACACCTTAACCCTGACCCCTATGACCCACAACCTTAGTGACCCCCTCATAAACTTAACTAACTTATACACTTGGACCCACCCATTATGGACCTAAAACACTATGACCCAATGCACACTAAGCGTCAAACCCATATAGATTACACCCCACTATCTGTTTGGACCCATAACATGACAATTAACCACTCAAACACCTTAAATTATAACCCAACACAATAAACCCCTCCCATAAACTTGGATACACCCAGTATGGCCCTAAAAACACTACAATCCAATGCAAATTTACCATCAAATTGCTTACACATTATACCTCACTATTCGGTTGGACCTATCACTTGACAATTAACCACTCAAACACCATAAATATTGACCCCTATGGCCCCATAACCTTAATGAACCCACATAAAATTAACTGATCCCTTCTTCCTATGTATTTAGTTGATACCCTTTATGGCCTTTGACTACCCTTCAATGCAAATTGAACTCTCTTACCCCTTATACATTACACCTCATAACCCCTAAAACCCTTGATATGGAAATCAATCTTGAAACACATTAACTCATAGACCCTACAACTACATTTACACATCTCCACATAACTGTAATGACTCCCTCACACTTAATCACCCCCATGCACTTAGCCCTTGTTGGTCTCCCATTTTTTCATATTTTAACATTGTTTTTCTTATCATTATTTCACTATTATACCTGAACTTGGCCTCATTATTCCAAGAATCCATGTTCTTAAGCCCAAAAACTTGCAGCAAGAATTAAGGAGGTAATAGTTTCTTATTATACTTAATTTTCTAAGTTTTTAATAGGTTTAATGAGTTTTTGGAAACTAATGTTTACCTATGAAGAATTGGAGTTTAGTTCTTGCACCAACTATGGAGTTCCAGTACCCAGGTTTGGAGGTTTTCCTATTTGCGCATGCCCAGGGAGAAAAAAAGCACATGGGTTTTGTAGTTCTGGTTCCCAACATGGTTTGTGTCCTCTGGCTCAAGTTCTAGATCCTTCATGAGAGAACCAAGCTTAGTCAAATGCAGAGTCAAAGCTTCCTTATTCCTAGGCCATTTGTGGGAATCTTCCAAAACGAGGATGAGATGCTATTCATATGCATTTTTTCATACGAATTGTAAGAGATCGAAACTAATTCCTTTGAAGTTTGTTTCAATTGCTAAAGATATAAGATAGATCGTGGATGGTTAAAACATGGTAGATTTGTTTGTTTCCCTTGTCGATTTGGGTGTTTTTGTTCACGAGAGCACAAGGCATAACCTTATCTCTCTTCTTAGGTTTCTATATGTATGTAATGCCTTAATGAAATCAAGTTAGAAAGAGATAGAAAGGGAATTAATTCATGAAATTGTAGTTGTCCATTTTGGATCCAAGAGCATCATTGATCATTGTTGTTTTCATTTCAAATCGATTTATGTAATGGAGCACATGTTGTGAGTGAAAAATATGTTTTAATGAAAGTATTTCTTTTATAACTTCGTGGTGTTCTCTTGATTGTGTCACTATAANGGATCCAAGAGCATCATTGATCATTGTTGTTTTCATTTCAAATCGATTTATGTAATGGAGCACATGTTGTGAGTGAAAAATATGTTTTAATGAAAGTATTTCTTTTATAACTTCGTGGTGTTCTCTTGATTGTGTCACTATAAGTTTCAAAGGCTTTCTATCAGTTGGAAAGGACTCATCAACCTGAGACACAATGCTGTATATATTTTTCCTAGAATAGTTTTAATGTTGTAGCAATAGTTAATTCCATTAACATTTTTTATTGCTTATGTTTCATCCACAATTTCATAATTACAATAAGTTTTTTAACCTGTGAATGCTTCATCAAACTGTTTGTGTTTTCTCTGTTACAATTTGTGGGATTGGAATTAATAGTTTGAGTCCATCTCTAGAGATAACCAATAATGACATTTTCATATTCCCAGGGATAAGTATTCACGATTGTATGTGTTAAGTACCTTAATAGATCTACAAATATAATCACCACATATACTGAATACACAATAGATCCACAAAAAAATATAGAAGAAACCACACTTTATTATATCAAAACCCTTAAGGTAGGGCAACACCATACAATGGATCCTATTATGGAAGGGATCCTCTCCTGTTCACTTTCCTCTTCAAGGGGGCATCTTCCTATTGAGCTACAACTCACAATACAATAATTCTCTTCATATCCCACTACATTGCTTGAACCCCTTTATATAGTGCTACCATCACCTAAGAACATTCTAGAGAAGGAAACTTTTAGAAGTAGAACCTTCTAAGAAGTCCTCTTACATTTATTATATCTAACTACCCATTTATTTTATCTAACTACCATAGTGGGCCTTATTTGATAATATAGTGGACCTAGTCCACCTTACATTGAATGGCCTCCACTATTATCACTATGGGCCCTCTGGGCCCCCCCACTACCTCTCTAGCTACCTTACATTCCATCCCCCTTATGAAAGTGTTGTCCTCAACGCTTGGTGCACAACC
>SNQJ01S0056328.1:0-34129 GCA_010110895.2 Picea sitchensis | reverse complement strand
TAACCTTTTAAGCATTATTTATTATATTGTGGGTCCCCTTTATTTAAAGATAATATTTTCATTTCTTTCTTGGGTGATCCCTAGGTGAAGCATCTGGAAGGTTTATATAAGGCTTCTATATTTTACCCAACATCAACCCCTCTAGGACTTTATCCCCTTCTTCCCATAGAATGAGGGACAACCCCTTCTTGCGTCAATACACCCTAAAATCCAAAGAGATAAGGAAATGAAGGGGAACAATGATGGAAAGTGGTAAGTATGGCCAAGAATGGTATGATGGCTCATTAAGGGAGTTCCCAGTATCAAACCCATCCCCAAGGAAAACCACTTACTAGGGAACAATGTCAACCACCAAGGTGAAGTATGGAAAAAGGTGTAATGTCCAATCACATATCATGAAATCTAGAGCAATATAAGACACAACATAATAAAATGGATTAAATATTGAAATGATGCTCACCATAATACTGACTTGTACCTCATGGAGCAAGGCCCACTGCCTTCCTGAAGCCAACTATTGTGGTGGATGCCATCTATAAAAATGTGATCATGTTTGGTGGTGAGTGGGTTTTCCCTTTGTGCAAAAGAGTACTCTTGTTCATGTAGTCTCTCGTCACTCCATATCTGCAACCTGAGGGCCTCAAGACATAATCTCCTTAGTTATCCATAAAATGGGGATAACATCTGTATCTTACTTGGGGACATGTGCTCTCCATAGAGTGCATGAGAACCACAACATATCCTGGTAGACCTGTGCCTGCAAGGAAACATCAAACTTTCAAGTGCAGGATGCCCTACTCATCCTTGTTCTCATATGATGATAAATCAAAGCCAACTAAACTAGAAAAATAAAATTTTGACATTTTTTCAAAAAATTCTAAGCTAAGCATGAAATCAATATGCAAGTAGATAAAAATGAAAATGAGATGCATCTAAACTAATATGAGAAATCAAGATGCAAATTCAGGGAATCAAATTGACTTACCTACTTACCTAGGGCCTTGGGACCCTAAATATTACATGTTGGATGATGTGAGATGAAGTCATACAACGAGTGCAACCATTTGATCATCTCATCAAAGTATCCCCCTTGTGCTTAATCATATAATAAAACAAAGATAAGATAAGCACATAATAATCATGGGTATAAGCAGACATATAATCGATCATGAAATAAAACTCATGAACATGGGTGGGAGGGAGGAAATCATGCTAGAAAGAGAAACCATCAGCCTTATCATCCTTCCTGAAAGTGTAGCCACAAGACTGATCAATCTACCTCTAAAGGGGGATACTATATGTAGATGAAGGCTCATCTTCATCTGTGCATAAAGACTCACTTCTTGTTGAGGGATGAGAGGAAATGAGAGATTAGAAGAATATTGCATGGTCTCTTGGAGAAGAGGGTAAGAGGTAAGGACCAATCTCAGGTGTAGATAAACATTGCCTCTTCCCATGTGAATCTCCATGGCAATCTCCAAGATGAAAATACTTTCTCTTTGAAGAATGAATCTCTGGCTTCTCTGAGGTGTCCATGTTCTGGTATTCCTCAAAATCTAAGAACAAAGGTTGGAAACCCTCATAAAACAATTTTTCATCCTCAAAAGGGTATGTACCAAAGGATGACTGAGGATCACTCTGAGTATGCTGTGACAAGTCATATTTGAAGGGGCGGAACAAATTTGTAACCATATCATCACCAAGTTTCCAAGCATATGAATCATATATGTATGAGGACCACTCCTCTGATGATGAAAAATCAACCCCCTCTTCCTGAGAGCCACCCTCAATATCATAAATGGGATCTCTATCAATACTGAAATAACTCACATCACATCTACGTCTCCCAACCTGTATGAAATGATCAATGTGTTCGTCAACTATATCCGAGGGTTGTTCCATGAATTCATATGCAACATAGGAGTTGATCATTTCCTCACAAGACTGGATAAATTCATTTTATTCAAAAGGGAAATAAGATAAAAAAAAGTCGCATTCAAGCCTTCTGCAAGAGAAACTTCATCGAGATCCTTTGGGAAATTTTCTTCATTTCCACAGTCATGCAACAAAGCATCATAAAAGTTCTCAAAAGGATTATAACTCATCCTGTTCTCTTCTTGATGTGCAGGAGGAGAAAAGGTCTGGATGTTATCATCAAGTGGAAGAGAAGATAATTCATCTTCATATGCACGAGGAGAACAAGCACAAATGATATCATCTTCGTCAAGCGGGAGAAAGGACACCAATGTCTCTTCATATGGGTCCTCATCATCCTCAAAAGGTTCAAAGAACTCACCATCTCTATCTTGATCTAATATGAGTTCATAGAGTTCCTCGGGAATGAAGAGTTGTTCATCACCACTTGGGAAGCCTTCTTGGTATCCATACTCCTTGGTTAGAGCATCATATAATGAATCTGTTCCGAAATATGCAATGATCACTTCCCAAGATGAATTTTGGGTAGGAATTTTCTCACAATATTCTATGATGGCATCAAGCTCCTCTTTACTTTGCTAACAAAACTTAACCAGAAAGTCCTTATCAGGGAAAAGACTCATTATTTGTTCACAAAACTTGGAATATTCATCTCTTCTTCGCTTGAGATGTTCAAAATTTTCCTCATTGGTGTTGTCCACTTCTTGTTTTTCAACTGTCGTTTCAACACACTCTAGAAGAAGAATTCCTCTTAAGCATTCAATAGGATCAAGGTTAAAACCTTCTCTTGGAAAGGAATACTCCAGGTCCTGAACTGTATATTCAAGACCTTGAGCTTCTAGTCCCCAATGCTTAAGGAAATATCTAATGAGGATCATAAAAAAATATATGCTTATTGGATTATAACAATGTTTGATCCAATCTCTCGGTTCCCTTCCCAAGGATAGCAAAAACAACCACAAGCACATATCCTCATGTTGTGCACTAAAAAATGATATGGCTCTAACAAACTCAACAACATGTGGTACGACTAATAATGGATTACCATCAAAGTTTGGGAGAAGGTCAAATTGGTTAATTGGGCACTTATTTGGATATATTTCAATAGCTTCGAGATCCAAAGCTTTGTATGCTTCATGAAAGCGCTACATGGCCATGTGTTCATTACTTAGGGTAACACCTCAATGGACTCACCAGATGATCTCAAGGATCATCAAAGGATTAAAATGTGAAAACAAAGGAAAAGTAGGTTATGGGAAGGTGGAGTCGCTAGATGAGTTTCAAGAAGAGTTCATCAAGAAAGGTCAAAAGGGAATGTCCCTCGAGTGGAGTCGCCAGGAAAGCTAAGGGAAAGACTTTAGGATAGATTTCAAAAGTGTCATTAGGGTATGAAGAGGATTTAAAATCCTTCTCGAAAACGACACTAAAATTTTATATCGCAAGATGTAGGTTGAGAAAAGCCCGACACAACCACAAATCAAGTGCTACAACTTGGGAATCCTACGCCCAATGTCACCTTGATGTAGGTCCCAGACTTCAAGGGTGACTAGGTCACTCTAGGGAGGTGATCTCGATGACCCTAGAGGGATTTAAAATGAGATGAAGATGGATGGAAGTGAATCCCCTATAGGTCAAGTCTAAGTGGAGTGAAATGTGGGAAGAGGTGCCTTGTAAGTCAAGTAATTGTTTCCCCATAGGTATAATACTTCTCCAGATGATTGTACCTGCCCGAGACACAAGAAAAGACACTTTGCAATAATATATGTTAGTTGGATCAACAAGTTAATCTTGCTGTCCCTAATTTGTAGAAATATATAACAATATATATCAGCAAGAAAATGGCACTATAAGCTTCTCAATAAATGCTAAATATAAAGTTAAAAATGCAATAGAAAAACTAGTAAATGACTAGCTAAACTCAAAATGAAAAAACAATACTCTTAGCATAAAATATAAAGCTGTTGTAAACATTTGTCTACAGAAAATTATATCAGCCTTATGGCTGTAACATTCAATTTATTATAGAAAGAAAATCATCCACTAAAATCCCCTCAAACTTTGCCCAAAAGTGCATTGGACAAAGCAACAAAGGTGTGCAAACTTTGAGCAAAATGCAATGGTTGATAAGAGAGTTATTCAAGAAAATGGGTTAGGGTTTCTTCGGCCCTAATGGCTGAAGATGTAATTTTTTAACAGCAAAAATAATTAGTGGGAGAGAGGGGATTCCCTAGTAGGGGAATACTCCTCTCAATGAGGCTAACCAACTTTAAGCAAGAAACCTTTCAAAAGACCAAAAATTGTGTTTCCCAAGGTAATGCTTTTATATATCCAATGCAAAACAAGGGGGTATGACTAGTGCCTTTACTATTGGGTTAATGGAGTTAAATAAACAAATATCTTAGAGAAGCTACGTCCTTGGGGGTGTAATCCCTTTTACTTCCCAAGGCAAGTTTCTCTAGGCTAGGGTTTAAGCTAAGAGGGTGTATGCCTTTATTCTTATCTTAGAAAACCCTTGTATAATCAATGAGGTGAAGAAATAAAATGATGAAGACTATGGTGGGGGTGTATTCCCTTATAATTACCAGTGTTGTATATCTCTCCGATATTCCGATAAATTTTGATTAAACACATGTCCGATATATTTGAAATATTCTGAGATATTCCAAGTTAGACCCCTGCCTTGCGACATTTTCCGAGATATTATGATATTTTCCGTCGATGTCACCGAGAAGTTACATTCCAAACCCTCACCAATACTTTCCCCGAGACGAGATATACAACATTGATAATTACCACCTAGGTCCTAACATAACAATACTTAACTTGAAAAAATGATAGCATAATAGTAGAAAACCATACCAATATCAAGAGAAATGCCAAGATAATCCACCACATGAACTAGAAAGCATCATCCAAGGCTAGCACTAGAATTCCATCAACCATTCACCAATATATAGCCATAAACAAGTGCACAAGAGATAAAAAGAACCAAATGTTGCACAAATTTCAGATCCAATTCCTCTCACAAGAGGGAGAGTTATGTTTTAAATGAGATCTTATGATCTCTATTTATATAAAATGTAGATAACATAGTTTGTTCACAAATTAAGGAGTAAAACACAAGATTAGGGGTCAACAAACCTAATCTTACCCCCTTAACAAAGTAGTATTAAACAATTCACTTAAAATTTCACTTTTTGCACAAATAGAACCCTAATTTAGGAGGACACCGCCCCTTTAGGGGATGTTTTGCCACTTTGAGGAAGTCGTTGGTGTTGGAGAAGCATGGATGGGCCTCCAAAGGCCACATTTCAAGAATCTAATCACTCTCATCATGGTGAAGACCCTATCCTCCTCAAAAATTCCATGTGTCAAAAGAGTGGCACCTCATCACCATGCCCTAGCCCCAAAAGCATGATGTCAAGCTAAAAAATAGGATTTTTTTCCCCTCCCGGGAAAATCATTTGGCAAGTGAGGGATGGGATATATCATCCAAGTCATCATCAAGGCCTTCCCAGCCTGATCTCTCTCATCCAGAGTGAAATCCCCTAGCATCCAACCTATGGGCTTGTAGCCCCATGGAATCCCAGGCTAGGCTTGTTCTCCCAAAACTGTCCACCAACTAGGTCCAACAAAGACAAATGAGCATTCCCTCCAAGGATATCAAGTCATAACATAATTATAAGTGAATCCAATCAACAATTAATCCATCTAATCATGTGCATCAATATCACTATATCAAACAATTAACAAATCAAAGACACTAAGTGACTTGTCAAGATTAAATACGGGAGGGTTGATGAGGTGTCCTATTGGGTAGGTATTTCCCTAGGTCAGGGAGAGCTTCCAAGAGATCCCTCTGTAAGCCATGTAAAGTGGATGAAGTGGTTGGGGTCAAGACTCAATGGGTAGAGGGCTCATGACATACAAGGGATAATAGTTTCTCATTCATGGGTGCCTTTGTAGAAGGTGTGTGGTACCTTCATCCACAATGAACTTTTTCCAAGCCCATCAATTGCATTTTATGTTTCTTTATTTATTATCTTTCAATATATCATAAGGAGAGGTTGAAGTTCATTTCCCTGGCATGGTGACCATATGATGGAAATGTCACCCACAAACACCTAATGGAAATGAGAAGGTTTGCTCGTGATGAGACCCCCTTTCTCTTAGCCATGCAAGTAAGATCCATTTCCCTGGTTTGGTGACCAGATGATGACAATGTCATACCACTAGATATCCATGGATGTGATAGGTCGACTCGTGATGCGACCTCCTATCCTTCAAATAACCTTTTAATCATTCTTTATTATATTATGGGTCCCCTTTATTTAAAGATAAGTGTTTCATTTATTTATTGGGTGATCCTTGGGTGAAGCATCTGGAAGGTTTATATAAGGATTATATATTTTACCCAACATCAATTCCTCAGGGCCTTTATCCCCTTCTTCCCATAGAATGAGGGACAACCCCTTCTTGGGTCAATACACCCTAAAATCCCAAGAGATAAGGAAATGAAGGGGAACAATTATGGAAAGTGGTAAGTATGGTTGGGAATGGTACGATGGATCATTAAGGGAGTTCCCAGTAGAAAACCCATCCCCAAGGAAAACCACTTACTAGGGAACAATGCCAACCACCAAGGTGAAGCAGTGAAAAAGGTGTAATGTCCAAGCACATATCTTGAAATATAGAGCAATCTAAGACACAAAATAATCAAATGGATTAAATATTGAAATGATTCTCACCATAATATTGAATTGTACCTCATGGAGCAAGGCCCACTTCCTTCCGAAAGCCAGTTGGTGTGGTTGATGCCATCTACAAAACTGTGACCATCTGTGGTGGTGAGTGGGTTTTCCATCTATGAAAAAGGGTAATGTTGGTCATGTAGTCTCTCGACACTCCATATCTGCAACTTGAGGGCCTCAAGACATAATCTTCTTAGTTATCCACAAAATGGGGATAACATAATCAATTTAATATTAGTAGTGTAAGATTGGATATTCAATACCTTTATAGCTGATTGACTAAAAGGACTGGTTTGGGTAAAAGTTATGATCATACTTCATACTTTGTTTCATTAGTTTTGGACAATAATTAGGATTCTTTCTATCAAATATAACCTCACATCCAGAGCATAAACACTTAGCTTATTAAGTGAAAGATTGCATCTTGAATCTTGGAAGGAGATTTGATAACGAATTAGTTATTAGTTTTTTCTTTTAAGTAATCTACTAGCAATTGAGTATTTTTGTGTGTGAACACTTAACACCCATAGATTGAGAATTAAGATGAGAACGGATCAAAGAACATGATCACACATAGATCAGAGATCTATGCATGACATATAATGTTATTTAGTTTCTTCTCATACTTGATATTAATTTTGTGGACAAAGTTAAGCTAATTCAAAAGGTTTGCTTGATATTATCTTGATAAATGATTGGCTTGAAGTGTAGTTTTCTTGTCTCCGAATATGCTAGAGTAGTTTTAGAAGTTATAGTAGTTTGAAATTCAATAGTTTACCTACACATACTGTGTATACAATGCACAAGTTTACAAACCAGATTGACAAGTACAAAGTATATTAAAGTAACAATTAATTTACCCAACTTTTTTGGTGTTGTTACCAAGGAGTTGTTAAAAGGTAAAAGGTAGAAGGATAATTTAGTTAGTTTTTTCTATTTGGTTTCCTAACTAAATTGTAGATTTTATGGAGGACAAGATGGTAAGACGCAAAGTCGCTCTAGCTTCTGAATGTTTGCAAGGGTTCTAGCCCACCACATCCACTTTGGTGAGTCTATCTGAACCCTTTTTTGTCATGTAGTTAACTAATGGTTAGGCATAGGGATAACAAAGGTAGGTTTCTTAAATCAAATAGTAAGATTCCAGGTGATTTTTTTGGTAGTACTAAACCCCTCCCCTACTAATCCGGCTGAAAGGTATAAAGGTCGTTCCTTGCAGGAAGGAGAAGGCTCTACATCAAAGGTGAATCCAAAACATACCACACCACAATTAAGAACCGATATTGAAAAAGGTGTAGGAAGTACAAAGAGAAAGTATGGATAAAAGAGATGAGTATAACACAATGGGTGAGCAAACCCAAAATATTGATCCAATATTAGAACAAGTTGTCAATCCAGAACACATTTCCAAAGTCTTTGGATCAGCCTAGAACATAGTCATATCACAAATAGAATATGTTGCGGTAGAAGGGATACCTAAAGTACATATTGAGGACAATTTTATTGTCCATCAAAACCCAATTAGTGAGCCACCCTTCTCTCCAAACTAAGACAAGAAACCAAATCTACTTTATTTAAGATTATTTGGCAGCATGACAGAAGAAGAAGAAAGAAATGTAGAGGTAGAAGGAGAAGCAACCATTGGATTCTCTATCCTCGATCTAACATCGAATGTGAATATAAAGAACATTCCACCATCAGTATTGCCAAATTTTAGAGGTACGATCACTAAAGATCCAAATAAATTTTTATTTGAGTTTGATATCTTGTATAGAAGTCATGATTATGTGGATTATGCTAAAAAATTAAAGTTTTTCCTGTAACTTTGAAAGATTCTGCCTTGAGATGGTTTATGGGACTTCCATGGTATTCCATTAGGTCTTTGGAAGATATGAAAACTATTTTTCTAAATAAATACCAAGATTATTGTAGAACTAGAGACTCACTGAATGGCATTTTTAAGATGCAACAACAAGATGAGGAGAGTCTTGAGGACTATGTTGAGAGGTTCCTATACAACCTTCATAAGAGTAAACATAGTACCTTAAACAATGATACTGTTAGAACTATTTTTCTAAAGTGGATACATGAAGAGTATATAGAAGTGCTTAATCTCATGGGTTCTGGTGATTTTTCTCGCTTATCATTTACAAAAAATTGTGATCTTTGCAGGATATATTCACGAAGTACAACCAAATTTGGCAAGGGAGTAAGAGATACTAAATCTGGTGCAGGTGAAGTGACGAGGATGGAATAGGAAACTTACTAATTTTTTTTAAAACAAATATCCTTGGTACTATTAGCTTGCAGCGAGATACACTTAATATTAAAAGGAAACAAGAAGAAGAAGAAGCAACTTTAACTATATTTTGTGTTGGGTGTAGGAAAAAGAATCCTTTAAGAGAGTGTCCATTGGATAATGTAAAAGATTTTTCTATTTGTTTAGATAACCATGACATAGAGAGATTCCTCTCATTGTCTAGACTCCAAGCTATCTGCCGAGGGAGAAATGTGACAGTCGAACCATATTTTCAAGTTGCACAAAGAAGGCCTTGGAAACCACACCCACAAGGTATGGCACATGACCCTTCATTACAATTTTCTACATATTATAATGTTTATCCTCAACAATGGAATACTCCAATGAATTGGAAACAAAGTTGGCGAGGGAATGCTTATGGAAATATGGCCCCACAACAAATTCCAATGCCTTATCCAACTTATCCACAATTTCCACATGTTGGACCTTGACCAAGTTTTGGGAATTTCTTGGTCATGTTGATCTATTTTGGAACTTCGACAGCTTGTCGAAGGAGGAGCACAAGACGAAGCAAAGATCAAGGGATCTCAACCCCCTTTTGGGCCCCTTTTTGGGTTTTTGGGAATATGTAACGAGAATGGGATGTCGGCCCATGGGTTTACCCATGTTTAGGCCTATTTTGTATGTATATATAGATGTCTAGGCCATATAGAGAAGTAGTGGGTGATATATCTGTGTGATGTAGGCTAAGTGCCAAGAGTTGGATCTGTGTGATCAAGGCTTGGTGCATTCAGTGTAAGACTTGCAGAGCTAAGTGCAAGTCCCTGGGAGAGACTGTAGAAGGCTTTGTGCTGTAACGCAAGGAAGAAGGATCTAGTGAGCTATGAAGATCTTATGTCCTATGCGGAGTAAGGATTGTGAGGCTCTATCCTTGTAACCGATTGATTGAAGACAATAAAGAAGAATATTTGGTGGACATAGCCCCAGGGTGGGGGTGAACCATGTAAACACTGTGTTATGTGCTTTGTGCTTTGTCTTGATGTGTTCATATGTTATATGCTAAGTGCTCTGATATGTTTAAGATAGATCTGCTTATGCTTAGTACCACTAATAAGTAGAACGATAGATCTGATATACATGAATATGATCAGTGCTTGATCTACCAGATCTGACATATTTATTTATGATAAGTGCTTGAATACATTAGATCCGTGTTAATGCTGCAAAGTTTTGTCTTATAAGCGAAGTGGTTATTGACTGTATATTGAGGAACTAACAGTGCTAAGTGATTTATTAAGTAGTACAATCATAGATCTGTGTCCCAGCTAAGGTTGCATACACTTGAGTCCTGCAACCACCCCTGGCTCTACCTCGGGTGGGACTTCATTTGCTTCACAGGTGTTGCCGAAAGGGATGGTAGTTAGGGATTTGTTGGTGTGTTATTGTAGTGTTGAACCCTGGGTCTGCCCTTGTGCCAACAAATGGTCCAGTTGTCGGGACTGAAACCGTGATTGCTAGGAACTGAGAAAGAAGAAGCTTTGTGCAAAGAAGTGACCTGAAAGCTTTGTGCATAGATCTGTGACCTAGTGCACAGTATTATACTTGACTTATAAAGCTCTGTGCTAAAGAAAGAAGATCAGATCAGAAAGAAAGAATCCCTATTTGAAGAAAAGAAGATCAGATCTGAAGGAAAGAAGCAAGATCTAAACACTTGGCACTCTAAGAAAGGTAAAAGTAAGAATTTATAATCAAAAGAGGTAAGATCTGCAAGTTCTGTGCTATGATAAAGGTAAGAATAGTTAAAATTTTTAGATCTGAAAGCTTTGTGCTCTGTAGAAGTAAGATAAGTGGAAAATTTTATTTCTAGAATATGGATCTAGGTATGATTGATAGGATTTATCCTAGCTTGAAAAATAGGGTATTAATAGATGAAAGAAGGTTTGATATGAGTAGATTTGACAAGAATAGCGAAAGATATATTATACCTATGCATAGAAATAACATTTGGACTAAGGAATGGATGCAGGATCCTAGAAAGAATTTGTTGCAGGTTAGTTACCATGATCCTAGTGCACAGTACAGGAGAGGTTGGGGATCATTTAAAATAAAGAGAGGATTGACCCTCTGTTATAGTTGCAAAACACCAGGGCATCTTACTAAGGAATGCACTGGAAGAAGACCTATTTGTCTTTGTTGTAAGGCTATGGACCATGAAGTGATGGATTTCCCTAGAATGATCGCTAAGCTTGAAAGAATGACTCTGAACTAGGAGAACCCTAAGGCAGATCCAGAAACTAAGGCTATAGAATAACCCCATAAAGAATTAGAGAAATTATTGCTGCAAATAAACGAAACCCTGAATGGTCACCGACATGTCAGGTTATCAAATATATTTAAAGAAAAAGAATGCGTTGAATCAAGAATAGGAGACTTCGACATTGATTGTGTTCTAGATGAAGACACACAAGTGAATATCATGACAGAAATAACTTGGGAAGATATGGGAAGGCCTTCTACGATCCCTTCATTAGGAGGAATAGGACTATTAATAGGAAGGATGCTAAACGTATGTGGGAAGATCACTCAGATACCTATGAACGTTAATGGAACTTCGACAGAGGAATATTTTGAGATTATTAAGTTTATTGAAGACAACGCCCTGTTTACCATGTTAATAGGAAAACCTTGGATTGATAGAGCTCACGCCAGACGAAAGGAATAAGAATAAGCCTCGGAGCAGAAGAAACAAGACTTAAAAGATTTCATGACTACAAGGATCGCATAATTGATTAAAGAACATGAGAACATATTGAAGCTATTTGACACTAGAAACCCTGATGTTGAAGTTGTAGGAACATCAGAGGAAACCTGGAAGACTGAAGTACTTACTCCAAATAAAGAAGAGGTATTACCCTTGAATTCTAGGAAAGAATATCAACAATGCGCAGTGACTATGTTAAAAGACGATAAGAATCAAAATGGAAAAAAGAATACCGAGACGAAGCTCACTGGAAAGAAGGCTAGAAAGATAAATAAGAAGAGGGATAAGATTGAAAAGTTACATAAGATTCTAGAGGGAACTTCACTGAATTGTTTTTTGCAGAATTGGAGCTTTGCTGGGATATCAGAACAACGACACATGGCACTTCGCCATGGAGAAGAAATATAGCCGTTGGGGCCGATATATCCGTTCAACTGCTGTTCCGAACGGACAGAAAAACAATAAAGGTTCGTCATCATACCATTGGACCACAACATAACGGATCGAACAAGAGTTAATAGGGTCTCATAATCGTTTCACGCAAACTGTTGTCAAGTTGCCTACTTATCCCTTCGCGCCATGTACGTAGAACAATTTTTCTAACTGAGAATTTGAAGCCCGTAGACTGAACGAATTGCATACAGTGATAATTGTGCCCTTGCTATTATTCCAGTGTAGTTTCTAAGTCCATCGTGACCTCGATAATTTTAATCCTGAGCATATATGTCCGACGCGCTCACCGCAGTTGAAGAATCAGTGACAAAAGTTCTCCTCGAATTGATGACAGAAAGAGTCATGTCAGAGAGAGGAATGTCTACAGGTGTACAAGCATCTTCGATGAGAGGACTGCAGGCCTCTCCATCCACTGATCGAGCCAAACCATCCTGACCAGCTGATGAGAAACGAACGAAGCATAGAGACAATATCACAAATGCCAAGCTGATTCCGAGCATTTTACCCGCCTATCTACCACCTCTGAGCGGCGCAATCAATCAAGACAGTGTGCCCAGAGACTTTGAATACACTTTGGTCATTGCGTACCTTTCGAAAAAGGTGCGTGCAGTTCGTGCTAACCAGGATAAGCTCGCAGTGTTGAATTTTAGAGAGTTCAACCTCGACGACAGGAAGGTTTACAACATTCTCACCCCGGATAAGTATTTGACGAGAAAAAAAGGAAAGAACTCAAAGATTACCCCTCATTCATGGACCCAAAACCTCGCGTAGTCCACCCTACTGAATGTTATGAAAATTCCACACTTCGGGCGACACCAGGAGGTGAATGCATGTGTCAAATTACTGTTGTCTTCCTATCATGGAGGTTATTTGTGGTTGAACTGCCGCATCACAATGGATCTAACATTGATCAATTGGATCACAGGGCTAAGCATGCAAGGCCCCGACCCACAGGATTTCTACCTCGGAAAGACCGCGGATCACGCTCTCGCTTAGAGGATAAAAGATACTTATGGTGATGTAGAGAAGGGCACATGAGGCTACAAGGTAGCCTCTATCCAGAGAGATGTAGTGCACCTAGCCTGTCAACTGATCACAGGGAAATTAGTTCGCAAGAACCGGCCCACCCAAGTAACCAGATTTGTATTCGACCTCGCAGGGAAGTGTGCGGAGGGCCTACACATGAATTGGGCGAAGTACTTGGTGAACCAGTTAGAAATAGACTGTAGGATATGATTTCCAATTCAGTTGGCTTCTCATCTTAATCGAATTCATCGCATGGGAGATGCCGGAAGGTGCAACCTTCCCAGACATCGAGCCCTTTGAACCACTGGCCGCGAAGTTCAGTACGCTGTGGTACTCCAGTGACATGAACAAGCAGTGGAAATCAAATGTCATCTTCCACACTTATTACACCCAACTAAAGACTGCTATCCAGTCTGAACCTCACATAACCCTGAACACACTCCACAGGTTTAGACCCTTGATGAAATTCAACGCGAATCACAATTTCATCTATATCACAGCATGCGCTGATGAGCATAAACAACAACTGCAGTCATACTACAAGTTGACGAAGGATGAGTTGGAGGAGATTACCAAGGAATGGTTGGAGAACCTCCTTGTTCCAGTGGACCCCACGGAGCTATCTGATATTGACAGTCCAGAAGGAGTGCATGATACACCTGGACTGAGCAAGACAAAGAAGAATGAAGAAGCTCAAGATGTAAGCAATACCTTGGTGAAGACTGCTTCTATCTCACCTAACCAAGGAGGTGATGATGAAGAGATAAATGGCATAGAATTCAAACACAAGAAAGGTGAGGTTACACCGCCTAGAGACGAGGATGACCCCTCAAAGAAAAGGAAGGTTTCCCCTCCGAAACCTTCCTCAAGGAAGAAATCGAAAGCAACTAGGACTAAGTTTGAGACCACCCTCACTTTAGACGACTTCAAAGTTATCGTCGCAACACTGAACGATGCTTCACTAGAGATAACAGAGAAGAAGGAAGCTAAGCAGGAGGAGGTGTTCAGTCGAATCAAGGTTGAACTTCAAGAAGTGTAGCAGGCACTACAGTCTAGCCACACAGTTTCTACTGTGCCTCTATCAACATGAACACTTGAAATAGGAGATGAGCTAGCTCAACTCCACTGGATCGCTGATACATTCGAAGCTCGCCTTCAACGAGCACAGGAGGAGACAACGTAAGCCACCCAGGCTTTGGCGTAAGAATAAGAAGACCTTCTAGAGCAGCACAGTACTGCCAAACGGGAGAAGCCTGATCTGCAAGAGAAGTTCGATGAAGAAAAATCCTAGTTGTGTAAAGAAAAGGAATAGTTGCTCATAGAGCAACTTGAAGTTAAGGAAATGGTTCACAGAGCACTTCGCTCTGTGACAGTCGTCGAAGTAAAAACTGTAGAACGAGTTCCATAGTAGTTTGCACAACTCGAAGAAATAATCCAACAACTCCAACAACGCATAACAAATTTGGAGCTCTGCACAGTGCCCGAGACTCCTTAAGATGTAAGGGACCAGTGAGAAGACATTGCTCGCAGTGCAGTTGATAGATTAAAATCTCTTGCCTTGGAGTGCAAGCAGGTGAGTAACTGAAGTGCCCAAACCTATGAGAACCTCACTGAGAACTCAGAGTTACAGACACTGGAGTCGTAGCTCCAACAGGCGAAGCAACACACAAATACACTATAGGCACAGTTGAAGGCCCTATCAACTATAGACAGAATGAAGAGGTCTCATGAACAACATACAACTCAACAACAGATCCATATGCTTCAAAGAAAAGTGATGGAAGTCACTCAACAACTTCAACCTGTGCAAGATAAGGCATGTCTCTTGTTTACAAAGGTCAAGAGCTAAGGAGAAGAGCTAGAACATGTCGTCCTCACAATAGAACAATGCCTAGAAGAGCCAATGAATGAGGCATTGATCCAAGAGTTCATTGAATAATAGACAAAGCAACAAGTTGAAGCAACTCGAACCAAGATCGAGGCGTTCGAGGCATAATTTCTCAGACCAGAGTGACTCGAGATGAGTCACAGGTGAGTGTTGGGGGCCTATTGGCCCTTGACCAAGTTTTGGGAATTTCTTGGTCATGTTGACCTATTTTGGAACTTTGACATCCTGTCGAAGGAGGAGCGCAATATGAAGTGAAGATCATGGGATCTCGGCCCCATTTTGGGCCCCTTTTTGGGTTTTTGGGAATATGTAACAGGAATGGGATGTCGCCCATGGGTTTACCCATGTTTAGGCCTATTTTGTATGTATATATAGATGTCTAGGCCATATAGAGAATTAGTGGGTGATATATCTGTGTGATGTAGGCTAAGTGCCAAGATTTGGATTTGTGTGATCAAGGCTTGGTGCATTCGGTGTAAGACTTGCAGAGCTAAGTGCAAGTCCCTGGGAGAGACTGTAGAAGTCTTTGTGCTATAACACAAGGAAGAAGGATCTAGCGAGCTGCGCATATCTTCTGTCTTGTGCGGGGTAAGGATTGTGAGGCTCTATCCTTGTAACTGATTGATTGAAGACAATAAAGAAGAAGAGTTGGTGGACGTAGCCCCAGGGTGGGGGTGAACCACGTAAACACTATGTTATGTTCTTTGTGTTTTTTCTTGATGTGTTCATATGTTATATGCTAAGTGCTATGATATTTTTAAGATAGATATGCTTATTCTTAGTACCATTGATAAGTATAACGATAGATCTGATATACATGAATATGCTCAATGCTTGATCTACCAGATCTGACCTATTTATTTATGATAAGTGCTTGAATACATTAGATCAGTGTTAATGCTGCGAAGTTCTGTCTTATAAGTGAAGTGGTTATTGACTGTATATTGTGGAACTAATGGTGCTAAGTTCTTTATTAAGTAGTACAATCACATATCTGTGTCCCGTCTAAGGTTGCAGAACTTGGGTCCTGAAACCACCCCTGCCTCTACCTCGGGTGAGACTTCATCTGCTTCACAGGTGTTGCCAAAAGGGTCGATAGTTAGGGCTTTGTTGGTGCGTTGTTGTAGCATTGAAACCTAGGTCTGCCCCTATGCCAACACCAACACCTTACCCTCCAATACAAGCACAATTAAATCATCCTCAACCAAAAATTCTGCAATAATTAAAATTACCTGCAACTCAAAACCCTCCAATACCAACACAATTACCCACAATCGGTTCCTAATCGAAATAAAAAAACTCTTCAGCATGTATTCAATGCTGATTTGTAGACCTTTCCAACTTGCTTGATCACTCTAGTACCCTTGCAAGACATACATTTAAGGTCAAGAAAGATCCTCCAAAATGAAAACCCCATAGTTGTCATTGAAGAAGAACTTTAAGAGGATGAAGCTCCTATCCAAACATCTAATTGTGAGCCCCCTTCCGATGGGATTGTCACCACCACACAAAAAATTCTTATTTTAAATTCAGAGCAACCTCGGGCACCCAAAAACCCTCCTTTCCCATAAATTCTAGCTTTAGAGAAACCTATGGCCCAACTTGAATTTGACTTGGAAACAAAAATAAAAAAATGTTTTTGTGAAAATTCCCTTGGTACAAGCAATAAAATACATGGCTATCTATGCAAAAACAATAAGGGAATTATGTATTAAGAAACGTAAGAGAAAAAGGAAAGACCCCCCTACAATTCAATTTATAGGTCAATTAGCTTAGCTAATGTCCAGAAAATTTAGAATGGAGAAATATGTTGATCCTGGAAACCCAATAGTCAATGTCTACATCAACAATGTTCCCTTGAAAAACACCCTAATTGACCTAGGGGAATAAATAAATGTTATGACTGTAATAACTATGGAAATGTTACAATTTGATGGCCTCTGACCCACACCCACAGTGCTATAGCTAGCTAATAGATCCCGAATAAATCCTGATTGTGTTTTAGACATTGTCATTGTCACCTTGGCCTCATGGGAATACCCCATGGACTTCTTGGCTATTCAGCCTAAGACTACCATGGAGGGTCGTCCCTTGATTCTTGGGGGACCTTGGTTAGCTATAGTTGAAGCCTTCATTGGATGCATATCTGTGGAAATGACTATATTAAATAGGGCACCTATTAAGAAACGTATCCTCTATCCACCTACAAAACCAGTAGTAGAAGATTCCATGTGGGTAGAAGATCCCTACAAAGATGAAAAAATCACACAACTCCTTTTAACCATTGAACATCAAGGGGTATGAAAGAACAAACTGAAGATAATTTACTAAATCAATTCATCTCCACCATGGATGATGCACAATATCATGAATCATACTCTCCATACGATATCATATTTAGTATTGTTTTTAAGAAAAATTGTGATTTGGAGAGTTCATCATCCCTTCCCATGTAATCCATTAAATAAAGTTCCAACCCTTATAGTGTTCTTGTTGAGATAAACCCAGGTAAATTTGTAAGCATTAACTCTCAATTGGACCAAGATAAAATAGAACAATTAATTTGGGTACTACAAGAACAATATGGTGCCTTTGCATGGGATTACAAAGACATGCGTGGCATTCCCCCTGATACTTGCAAACACCATATCTCTACTAAAGAGAATGCTAGACCCATTCATAAACCACAATTTCTCATGAACCCCTCTCTAAAATATATTGTGAAGGAAGAAATCCAAAAATTATTGAATGCCAACTTCATATACCCAATCTACAATAGAAAGTGGGTTTCACCACTTGTCATCGTGCCCAAGAAAAATGGTAAATGGAGAATATGTGTTGATTTTAGGAAACTTAATAAAGAAACCTTGAGATATTATTTCCCATTGCGATTTATCAATCAAGTGTTGGATACCTTGTCAGGTGAACAATATTTTTCCTTCCTAGATAGTTTTAGGGGGTATAATCAGATTCAGATTGCACCAGAACACCAATAATAGACCACATTCACATTCCCATGGGGATCATTTTCCTATAGAGTTTTTCCATTTGGTTTATGCAATGCTCTCGCCAAATTCCAAAGGGAAGTATTAGGTGTTTTTTCTGATTTAATTGATGAATGTGTAGAAATCTATTGGATGAATTCTCTGTCTATGGTGATACTTTTAAAGAAGCACTTGACAATCTGGAAAAAGTCTTGATTATATTTCGGGAAGTTTTCATTGCTTTAAGTAATGAAAAATGTAGGATGTTATCAAAAGAAGGTATTGTTCTTAGGCATCACATTTCTAGTACAGATATCAAGGTAGACCGAGCAAAAATCAAATTCATGAGGTGTCTTCCAACACCATGATAAAAAAAAGAGGTAAGAATTGTTTTGGGTCATGTCGATTATTATAGGAGATTCATTGAAATTTTACAAAGATTGCAACACCCATGTTCAAATTGCTTATTAAAGATATTGATTTTTTATGGGACTCACAGTGTCAAATTCCTTTGAGGAATTTAAAGAAAAAATATACACAACACCAGTACTTAGGGGGCCTAACTAGACCCTCCCCTTTCATGTTAGTACAAATGCTTCAGACACAACCCTCAGAGCCGTTTTAGGGAAAAAATAATATCATATATCCTATTCCATCTATTTCATAAGAAAAAACTTGACACCAGTTGAGCTCAATTATATCGTCACCGAAAATTAATTCCTAGTTTTCATGTATGCCATAAACAAATTCAGACACTATATAATAGGTTACGAAGTATTTATTCATGCAGACCACTCTGCCATAAAATTATTAATGAATAAACCAATCACCAGTGGTAGAATCATTAGATGGTTGTTATTATTGTAGGATTTTAACATCACTATAGTAGATAGGTCTGGGAAGGAAAATCTCATTGTATATTTCCTCTCCAAAATCCAAAATGAAAGTGAAAATGATCCTGTAGATGATATTTTCCCGATGAACATCTATTTTCTATTTCTACTAACTCTCCATGGTTCGCAGATATAGAAAATTATTTGGCTACAGGGAAATTGTTGCAACACCTTTATTCATGGGAAAAACAACAAATTGCCAAGCCTAGTGCCAACTATTCATGGATCGGAGGTGACCTATTTTGTATTGGACCAGATCGGATTATTAGA
This sequence comes from Picea sitchensis, assembly GCA_010110895.2. Taxonomy (NCBI): domain Eukaryota; kingdom Viridiplantae; phylum Streptophyta; class Pinopsida; order Pinales; family Pinaceae; genus Picea; species Picea sitchensis. Next base: position 14,911 of record SNQJ01S0056328.1, on the reverse strand, counting down.
AGATGTGTACGGGAAGATGAGATGTTTGACATTTTGTGAGCTTGCCATGATGGTCGGTGTGGGGGCCACTTTGCTGACAAGAGAACAGCCCACCAAGTACTTCATTAGGGGTACTACCGGTCAACACTCTTCAAGGATTCTAAAAGATATGTAAGGAGTTGAGACATCTACCAAAGGATGGGAAGGTCAGTGCAAGCTGAAGAAATGCCCCTACAACCACAGGTAATGATTAAGCAATTCGAAATATGGGATCTGGACTTTGTAGGACCAATCTCTCCTGCATCAAAAAATAAAAGGGCATATCTTAGTTTGTACAAATTATGTAACCAAATGGAAAGAACAAAAATCTCTATATCAAGCTAGTGAAAAATCAGTTGTTTATTTTCTTTATGAATATATTTTTACCCGTTTTGGTGTTCCAAGAGAGATTATGATAGATCAAGGAGTGCATTTCATGTCAAATATGATTTAATTCATTACACAAAAATACCAGATAAATCATCACAAATATTATACAAATCATCCACAAGGTAACATATAGGTCGAGTCTACCAACAAAGTGTTGGAGGCCATTCTAACCAAGACCGTGCAATTTCATGATAAGGTCTGGGAAGATAGACTTCTGGAGGCACTGTGGGCCTATAAGATTTTTTATCGCGAAAATTGTAGGTTGGGAAAATACCGACCTAATCCACTGGATGGCGATAATATTGGGAGATTTTACCCACCGTCAACTCAGATAAACCCTCCCTCTCTTTTGTGAAGGAAGAATCTAACAAAAGGGGGAGTCTCAGGTGACCCTAGGGGGATGTGAGATGGAAAGTGATACTTATGAAGATATGCCCCTACATGTCAATTTTCTGGGTGGATATTGGGTTGACAGCGAGCTTCAGAGGTGGTTTATGGTTACCAAGTGTTTGAGTACTTGCAAAATATGGTAGTACCTTCCCAAGACACAAGAAAAGGAAAGACATAAGCTAAACAATCCAATGGAAAAGCAAGTTAAGATTTTTGTCCCTATTTGCAGCAGTCAATGGAAATTTATATCAGCAAGTAAAATAATCAATTATTGCAAATTTCTACCTAAAGCATCAAATAATTGTTGGAGAATAAACCATAAAACATGTAGATTAATTCCAACACTTTAGCACAAGATTTAGCGGTATTTAGATGGATGTCATGAATTTTTCGGAGTATATTTGTAGCAACCAATTGGCTGTAGAAAATATTTTCTACAACAACAAGTTTCAACCATAAAAATCAACAAGTAAACCCACAAAATGTTAGCCAATAACCAGTAGAACAATAATCTAGGTTTAGAAGTCAATTTCCACGGTTGAAAAGTGAGTAAATGATGAAATAAAATGAAGTTTTCTGCAGCCCTAATGGCTTTAGCATTAAATTTATTGCAGCAATGAAATCCTTGGCTAAAAGAGGATGCCCTTAGGGCATAATAAATATTATAACACGAAGAAAAGTTTCCAACTTAAACAATTTTGATATCTTGTAATTCTACGTATCCCAATGCAATGATTTTATTTCTCCAGTGTAAGGGATTAGTGATTTTAACTATTGGGTTATGGAGTTTTTAAAAATTAAAGAGCTAGTAGTGATACTTCCTTGGGGGTGTAAGCCCTTTTACTCCCCAGGGCAAGCAAGACTAGCTAAGGAAAACCCTAGGAGGGTGTAAGCCCTTTTACTCCTCCTAGCATTCCTTTATGCAATAAATTATTCCAAGACAAATATGATGGGTTTAGTGGGGTTGCATGCCCTTATAATCCACAAAATATTATCAAATTAACCTTATGACAAAGAAAATAATCAATAACATGAAATATTCCTTACCTAGTCCAAGCATTAACAAGATAAACTCCTTTTAACCAAGAAAATCCACCATAAAAGCAAGAAAAATACTCCAAGAAATATAGTGCCTTAATTCTTCATCCAATAGCCAAAGAAAACCATAGCAAGAGATATTAGCAAAAGATTTAGACAAAAATTCCCAAGTAGGGTTCAAATTTCAGCCAAGAATCTTATCTGAGATGGGAGAGTTATGATGTAAAAGTGAAATGAAATGATCTTTATTTATACAAACCTAATAAAAGTGTTTTTCCAATTAATTTTGGGTTAAACCACAAAGTAAGGGGAAAACAACCCTACTTTTCCCCTTTACAATATAAAATTCAATTTAACTTTGAAAAATGCTCAATAGAAACCCTAAAGTGATGTCATCCCTCTTCTAGGGTGATGTTTTGGCACTTTTGCAAATTGTTGGAGTGGAAAGTGAAATTCGTTGGGCCCTCTAGGGTATCCCTCTCATGCACTAGACCTTTCTCCTCCAATTCAAACCCTCATCCATCAAAATGTGCCAAGTTTCAAGTCAACCAACACCACCACCCCAACCCTAGCACTAGGGTGATGTCAACCTCCTCAAAGGTGACGTTTAAGCCTCAAGAGAAAATCGTTGGGATAGAAAAGGGTTTGGTTAGGTCCTACAAGGTGTCTCTTCAGGCCTTCGAAGTTTGTCATCATTTTCCAGTGTGTGGGCCATGGCATCCGACCTGTGGGATTCAACCCCCAAGGAAGCCCAAGCTAGGCGCGTTCTTCCAAATCTGTCCACCAACTAGGTCCTGCAAAGACAATGAATGCGCCCTACAAGAATATCAAGTCAAATGCATCATGATAAGTAAATCAAATCAATAAGAAATCCATCTAAGCATGTACATCAAAACTACCTCATAAAAATAAAAAAATTCTCAAAGACCCTATGCAATTTGCCAAGTTTAGCAATGGGAGGGTTGAAAAGCAATCTATTGGGTGAATCACACCTCAAGTTTAGGAGTGTTTCCCAAGTTGAACTCTCACTAAGACATGTGGAAAAAGTGACATGGATGGGGGTAAGACTCTTGGGCATGGGGTTCATTACATAAAAGGGACTGTAGTATCTCATTTATGGGTGCCTTTGTAGAGGGTGTGTTGCACCTTCATTTTCAATTCAACCTTTTTCCAAGCCCATTTATTACCTTTTGTCTTTTTAAGATGTTTCCAAGTTGACTCCAAGGTGGGGATTCTACCTAAGTATGAAAAAAAGGGCCCCACTTGAATCTACCTTGGTCACATCATGCTTCCCCAAGTTGAATTCATGTGTGGGTATTCTACCTAAGCATGAAAAACAATGTCCTCACATGCTCTACCTTGGTTGGCATTTTGCATTAATTATTTTTCACGGGTCCCATTATTTTATTATGAGAGACATTTCATTGTCCTCGAGATACCTGAGTGAGCATATAGAAGGTTTATATTTGGATTTTATATTTTTCCATCTATAAGTCTCTGGGCCTTCATCCCCTTCCTCCCATGAAATGAGGGACAATCCCTTCTTGGGTCAGTACAGTTGAAAATCCCAAAAGGTAAGCAGATGGGGGGATGAAGTATGGAAAGTCACAAGTATGGTCGGGAATGGCACGATGACTCATCAAGAGGACCTCCCAGTAGTGCATCTATCCCTAAGGGTGACCCACTTACTAGGGCACAATGTCAGCCACCAAAGTGAAATAGGGCAAAGAGCATAATGCCTAAGAAAACGTTACAAAATCAAAAGAAGTTTAAAATCAAATAAAAACTCAAATTCCTCAAATATTGAAATGACACTCACCATAATACCTAGCTTGTACCTCATGGTGCAAGATCAAATGTCTTCTGAAGTTTAGCTAATGTGGTGGATATTGTCACGATGATCCTGGAACTGCGATGGTGAAGCAGGTCTCTATTTGTGCAAGTGGACACTGCTGGTGAAGTTGTCTCTTGATACTCCATGTCTACAACCTAAGGGCCTAGAGACATCATCTCCTTAGTTATCCCTAAGATTTTGGGATAACATGACTGCATGGAGAAACACCATTGGATTCACCCCCTATGAATTGGTATATGGCAAGCAAGTTCTCCTACCCATTGAATTCCAAATAAGGACTTTCAGAACAAAAATACAATCGGGTTTAGATTTGACAGAGGCTCAGAAGAAAAGGGTAGCACAATTGAATGAGTTGGATGAAATTTGACATGACACCACCCAACATATCATTCTTGTTCAGGAACAATGGGCCAGGTGGCATGAAAAATTCATTAGAAAGAAGGTCTTCAAACTTGGTTACTGGGCTCTCCTCTTTGATTCCAGATTCAAGAAATTCAGGGGTAATCTCTCCAGATGATGGTTGGGACCATAAGATGTCAATACCATATTTGATAATGGATATATGAGAATCATAACAATATATTCAGATCAGATATCCTTTGTGTTGAATGGCCACTGGTTAAGATTGTACCACAAAACCATGTCCAAGGAAAGTTTTTTTCAAGATATGGTATAACAATCATAGATGGACGTTGTGAATAGGGGGTTTCCTTCCCCCTCTCTAACCTCTGCTTGAATTTTGTCCCAAATTTCTACTTGATATTTATATGTTAAAAAAATAGGAAGAAAAAACCGATAAAAAGAAGAAAAAAAATAGAAAACAATAAAAGGTAAATAAAAAAATTAGTGTAGTTATGAAAATCAACTTTCTAGCATAACTAGACATGGACTTGCTTGAAAACTAGGTTGTTGGAAAGTGGGTCCACAATAAAATTTGACATATAGTTGTTGGTTATACTTGCTATTATTTAAATCATTATGTTTGTTCTCATGTTATATGATGGGGGATTCATTAGGGACCTCCTTCTAACGAACTTTTCCCCATCGACTCCAACATATTATCTAAGGTCAAAGTTGGAGATTTTTCATGGTACCTAGGGCTTGCATGCATTAATGGTAGGTTGTCTCGCTGAAAGTAGTGGATATTCATCAATGCTCCTTGATTTTCAGATCTTTCAAGTGACTCAACTTCCACTCATTTATTTGCATGGTGAGTAGTCTCGCATTGGTTAACAACATTCATCATTGGCTGGTAATCTAATGTTTTTTTTCGATGTTTGACTTCAACAAATTCATTCACATAGATCGAATTATGCCAATATTGGGTTTCAGTTAAGATTATTTGGTTTGTGGTTCTAAAAAAAATTTGCAATTTGTGAATAAAAGGGGAATAGGATGCAAGGCAACTAGAACAAAGAAATGTCTCAAAGAGAGGAGGTTATCTCTTCCTTTAAAAGGCCTCCTTCTAAGGGACCAAATCTATTATTCGTTATAGAGCTTGAGGCATACGTATTATTCTATCCCCCCACCTCCTTGCTTCAGTGTTATCGTTGTATCTATTTCCTCTCACTCCATCATCATATCCATTTTCAGTGGCATTTGTGATTGGGTGGCCGAATCAACCACTAATACTCATTTATCATATTTTGGTTTCATTTTTGTTTTTCTATTTCCATCATGAATAAGTTTAGATTTTCTAAGTTTTTAAGAGATTCACAACATGTATAGAAGTCAAAGTCATTGCTCCCTTATCATAATAATGCTCCTATTCCTCTATTAGCAACAACACTTAACTTCATCACCTTCAGTTAAAAAGAAATAAAGTTGCTAGTATTGGTACAAGAATTGTATAGGAGGTACATGAAAGCTTGTAACTGTATTTTCGTGGAACAAATATAGGCAGTCAAAGGACTTCACTTATCAGCCTAAACATTTGCAACATACCAAATGTCTCTATGATCAACAAGAAGTGTTACCTGTACATATTCAACAACAAAGCTCTTGATTTAGTATCTTGCAGAGATTCTTCCAGCATGATTTAATGACATACACAAAGTATAAGTTGTTAATTGAACCAAGGTAATTTATAGGTAAACAAGTTTATTTTAAACTCTTTTGATCTATTAAGAACTAAAGGAAATTTTATTGGCAACTCTCATATGCTTGTTACCTTACCCTCACCGTATATCCCACTATCAAACCACCACCATAGACATATTACTTACTCTTTCATGTCTTAGGCTTCCTTTACCATTGCATTTTAATTTATTTAACATTTAAAACCGACCATTGTGTCACACCCCATATTTCCACCACCATAGACATATTACTTACTCTTTCATGTCTTAGGCTTCCTTTACCATTGCATTTTAATTTATTTAACATTTAAACCGACCATTGTGTCACACCCCATATTTCTTTGACTCATACCCTATATGTTTCCCATAAAACATATCAGTCAAAGGCTCTTCCACTAGTCGAATTACATGTTTATGAGAAAAGTAGTCACATCCATTCTCCATATGTCCACATATCTCGTCAACCATATGGAATATTGATTATATACATTACTTATTAATCATATGAATCCATCATGATTCTATACCTGTCGATAAAACAATACTTCCATACTTACCCATAATTAAGTTTAAGGTTATGTGGATATGATGGAATTTTATTGCACCTACATACTTGAGCGTCCCATGATTATCTATAATACTATGTAATCCCTCATTCAACTATTATAACTCATTTTGAATCACCTAAGGAATTTCAAATTAGTTACATTCACATTGTTTAAAATTGAAATAGTATGAGCATTTAATAGTGTTGATCATTCGAACATCTCCTTATCATACTTTGTTCATTAGCATTATAGTCAATGTTTTCTCCTTTATAGAGCCATTACCATTCATGATGGTGGTCGATCACCACAATCCAACATCCATGTGAGATCTTGAAGCTCTTCCTAAGCACAATTCATGTCGAAAAATGCTTAGAGTCGCAGGGTGGCATGAATTATTCACTAAGTTACAAGGATACAGTGACCAGGTGACATTGTATTTCACAAAGGGTTTTAGTGGACGAGTAGCCTGAATTGGGGAGATGGTAATGGAGGTGACTGAGAAGTCAATTTCTCACGCCATAGGCTTGTTGAGAGAAGGAGACAGGTGGTTCAAAAATTGACCTATAGCACAAGACCTTTGCAATCGATTTTTGAAACCCGAGTTTTAGAATGAAAATTGGGCGAAGGGGATACCACGGTATTGGCTCAAGGAAGAATGACATGCACCATTATAAATTCCACAAATAGAAAGAAATTGAAACCAATTCCTTTGAAGTTTGTTTCAAATGCTAAAGACATCAGATAGATCATGGATAGTTAAAACATGGTAGATTTGTTTGTTTCTTTTTTCAATTTGGGCATTTTGTTCACGAGAGCACATGGAATAACCTTATCACTCTGCTTAGGGTTCTACATGTATGTAATACATTAATGAAAACAAGTTAGTCAGAGACAGAAAGGGAATTATTTAATGATATTGTAGTTTTCCATTTTGGATCCAAGATCATCCTTGATCATTTTTGTTTTTTCATTTTGAATCGATTTATGTAAAGGAGCACATATTGTGAGTGCAAACTCTATTTTAATGAAACTATTTCCTTTATAGCTTCATGATTTTCTCTTGATCATGTCACTGTAAGTTTCAAAGGATTGATATAGGTTGGAAAGGGCTCACCAACCCAAGATGCAACACTATGTATATTGTTTCTAGAATAATTTTAATGTTGTAGAAGTAGTTAATTCCATTAACATTTTCGATTGGTTATGTTCCATCAACAATTTCATAATTACAATAAGTTTTTTAACCTGTGAATGGTTCATCAAATTGTTTGTGTTCTCTATTACAATTTATGGGATTGGAATTAATATTTTGAGTCCATCTCCAGAGATAACCAGTAATTACATTTGCATATTCTTAGGGATAAGTATTTACGATTGTATGGTTTTCCATCTCATTGAAATCATAATTTAAGTTCTTTGGTTAATGCAAGTTACAAAGTTCTGGTTATAATTACAATTACACAATCCTATAAAAGATCAGTTCAATTTCTAATAGAGAGACATCAAAGCGTGAAATGTCTTGAGCCTTCTTTGTGAAAGTTGACCCCAGGGATTGGTCACTTCCCTTTAGAGTTTTCATTATCGTTTCAGATACACAATTAATACCATACAGTGTATGATAGCTAAGTCACATCTCTATATAAGCAACTTGTTTATATAAAATAATTGCAATACCACCATGTATTCATCACATCAAATGTATTTATTATGGGTTTAAGTATTAGACACAATACTCATAATCTTTACATTTGGACTAATAGAATCAATTTAATATGAGTAGTGTGTGAATGGAGATTCAATACCTTTATAGCTGTCTGATTAAAAGGATTGGTTTGGGTAAAAAATATGATCATACTTCATACTTTGTTTCATTATTTTTGGACATTAATTAGGATTCTTGCTATCAAATCTAACCTCACATCTAGAATGAACACTTAGCTTATTAAGTGAAAGATTGAATCTTGAATCTTGGAATGAGATTTGATAATGAATCAGTTATTAGTATTTTCTTTTAAGTTATCTACCAACACTTGAGTATTTTTGTGTGTGAAGAATTAACACCCATAGATTGAGAACTAAGATGAGAACAAATCAGAGAACATGATCATGCATAAATAAAAGATCTATGCATCACATATAAACTTAGTTAATTTATGCTCATATTTGATATTAATTTTGTGGACAAAGTTAAGTTGATTATGGTAGGGTCCTATAATCATAGGTGACTTGATTCTTCAACTATCTATATGGCATTTCTCTCGTGATGAAGACACCTGGCTTGTTTGGCTTAGTCAATTTCACTTCTCCCTCCATATTCTTATGGTATTTATCATTCATGGTCATTGTCATCATGTCATGAGTCATCAATTGAGTTAGTGGGTCATCATTAAATTCATAATCTTGTTTCCTATGTTTTCCCAAAGTTTACCCTATCCCTTTCCCCCTTATCAGAACAAGGTTTACTATCATGTAAAATGAAATCATGGAAACTTGGAGACTATCATGAGGAAGGAAACCAGAGACACCAAGCATTAGAGATAAAAAAATAAGGAGGTGATTGGCATGATTTGTAGGGTTTTGTGGTCATTTGTTGTACATAGGGACAATTTTGCTTCAAAATAAGTTTATGACCAAATGAATATGAATTTGACAAAATTGAAAGAGGTTTTTGTCAATAATAAACAAAGGAACAAAAACTGTCTTCCGTTTATACATAGATATTATGATTTAAGAGAAATTCCCAAAATGAAGTTGCTACAGGTGGGTTGCTGCACTTTTGGATAGCTTTACTTCAAGTCTGTTTTTTAGGGGTTTAGAGAAAGGGTTTTCAATTCTTGATGACTCTATTATGTATTAGACATATGCATATTTACAACCATATCAATTTAATCCCAAAAATGCTCTAGTAAATCCTCCAAAAACCCTTTTGAAATGGCTCTACGTTTTTGTTGTATGGTCGCTACACTTTTGTAGGTTTTAGTGACCAAATGAGAAATTATTTTTGAAACCCGGAGGAGGTTTTTGTTCCAAAATACCAAATAACAAAAACCTCTTCAGTTTTATAAAATTTCTTATTTTTATAGATATATAGATACAGACTTGAGCCTTATGTTTGCATAAAACCCAGAAAAATTGATAATTCCAAGTATGTACAAAAACACAGTGCCTTGGCGCTGCGCTTTTTCCTCAAACCTACAAATGACAAAACGTTGATATTGGTGGATATATAGTACCCTAAACATGTAATATATCTACTTTTGGTGCCTTATCATCAAACAGGTTGGGAGAAAATGCCCAAACACAGGTCAAAAAATCACTCTCTGCCACCTTTCTGCACCAGGTGCTGCTCTTTTGGGAGTAGCTGCGGGAGAATGCAATTTTCTCCCTCATGGAGTGTCCATTTGGCTTTATTTAGGTGTATAATGAAAACTAGAAATCCTAAGTTTTCCATTGCATATTTCATAAGTTAATTTGGAGCATGGGAATGCCTTCAAAAGTCCTTCCCAAGCTGGGAGCTGCGTTTTTGCAGATTGGTGCTGCGTTTCTGGGAAATGTGACATTTTTTTAATTTTCTTGGTCAAAGTTCATTCCCACTGATATAATTAGAAATATAGTGAATTTATATGATGTAATTAATTTCCATGGGGTGCAATTATATTTTTCCATGTGGATTTGGTGATATTGAATGCTTGTCAAAGTTAAATTGAGTTAGTTGAGCTAAACTGGGAAGTCTATTTTGACTTTCCTGGCTTTGGGTATTGTTAGAGATTTTTTGTGATCTGATCCTAGGAGGTAGGATTTGACCCCTCATATGGGGATTTTTTTTTTTTATCTATATGTATACCCAAGAGAGTCAAGAAAAATAGGGACATCAGAGAGAGGAACTCTTGTAGCTTGTACTTCATATATTTTCAAGAAATCAAAGGAGAAGTTGCATCTATAATATAGGAATTCTTGTGCAATGAGTTTGTGATATTGTTTTTTCTCTGTTATGGTTTCATATGAAAGATACACATGCATTATTTCCATATCTATATTCTTCAGTGATTTTCCCCAGAGGTTATAAGCATAATTCTTCCATGAAAATCTTTGTTTTGTTGGGAACATCATTTTGTGTAATTTTCTTCTTGATTGGTGAATTCGTGGTGTACATGCTCACTAAGATCTCATCACTATTTCAAACCCTACACTACTTCGACTAAATTTTCAAATCCATCACAAAGTTATTGTTACCTTGCTCCTACATTTAGTTGTTGTTGTAACCCGTTGATACTTTGACCTAGTTATTTGAAATCTCCTCTCTGATCCAACATCAAAACCCTAAAAAAATCAAAACCCAACTGAGCTGAAACTACCTAGAATAAACACTTTGCACTCCAGTCAGATTCTTGACTGTGATAATTGAGAGAGCCCTCTCTAGGTCCAGGAGGGCTATATCCTGGACTCCAAAGAGGTTTGTGGTTACCTCTGCCAATTTCTTCCTCAGCCTTGGAAATTACGAAGTGATAACATAGGGGCGACCATACTGGGGACCTTCCTTAGAAATTATATCAAGTTCCAGATATGGTTACTGATGGTGGACAATGACCACACATAAGAAGGATAAATAATCCACCTGGCGACTCTAATCAGCTCCAAATTAGTTCCAATTCAAAGATTCCATTGGAGGAAGAACCTGAAACATGACTAGACCATTTGAAAAGATCAGGTGTTTAAGATGGAAGTTTATCTAAGATGTGATAGGTTTTATTTTTAATTATTTCTTCCCTTCTCATGATCCTGATCCATATCATACTGCCAAAATTTATGAAGAGCATGTTCAACCTGATGAGCCTCAAGAGGTTAATCCTAGTGCTACAATCCTTGTACATACTCCTACACCTATAAAAATCCGAGATATATACAAGCCTCTTGTCTTACCTCCCATACTCCATGATTTCCCTACTAATTACTTCCAATATCTTCCCATATTTGATGGAGAATATGGCTACATCACTGCTGAAAAATACATTCAAGGTTTTGAAAATTATCTTGACCTTTTTGAGGTGGAAAAAAGTGATGTTAGTATTAGGATTTTTGCTTTATCTTTGCAAAGTAGAGATAAGAAATGGTATAAATATCTGACAGTTGCAAGCATCAATGATCTCAATCAGTTTGTGAAAGTTTTCTTGGATCAATGGGTGATCGAGATGAATCCCTTCCTCATTTTGGAAGAATATAATCACTTGAAAAGACAGCCAGGAGAAACAATGCAACAATTTTCAGCCAGATTCAATCAAGTTTACAATTTCATGCCTGCTGATTTAAGACCACCTCCTGGTTTAGCTCTCTTACACTACCCATATGTCTTTGATATAAAGATGGCATTTCAGTTGAGGGAAATAAACACCACAACACTCAAATAAATGCAAGATAGTGCAATAAGTGTGGAAGCCCATTTGTTGATCAAAAGGTCAAATTTGGAGGCAGAAGACATAAAGAACAAAGAAAAGGAGCATCTGGCATCCTCAAAGGTGAAGATAGACATTTTGGCAAGCACCATGGAAGAAATGTTGCATAGGATTAGCATAAGAGAAAAACTTGAGGTTCAAAGACATCATGTTCCATTGATTATAGAGAAATAAAGGGTCATTGTTCCCAAAAACTTTGCAGCTCACCCTTGGTATCATGGATTGGAAAATGATTATTTCATGTATTCAATTCACAATATGGTCAAAGATGAGACTCAAACTCAACTTGCAGAGGAACAACCAACTGATATGATGTGCATGTTTGATGACATTTCTTTCATGGATGATCTTCCCAAGTATGATAAATATCATGATGATGACACCAAGGTTGACTCTTCAAATCAATCAGAAGCATTTTGTTGGGAGGAGGAAGCTCAATTAAAGATCAAATATGACAATCATCCTTTGTACAAAAATCATGACAACAATGAGGAAAATGCAACAAATCTCAGAGTAAGTGAAATATCTATGCCTTTATGTTTATCTTCATTTCAAATTCTGAGAGAAAATTATAAACAAGTTGTCAATAGTAAAGATGAAGAATGTTCTAATGAATCAATTAAGGATGTCATTGATGACATGGAAGTTGTTTTAGATCCAGGATTACAGCCACTAAGTTCCCTTGACTTTCAAATTCTAGATGAAAGTTTAGAGCCCGAAACAAAATTTGAATCGATGGAATATAATTATGTACCATTAGTCTTTAATTCATTTCAAATTTTGAAGGAAACTCCTAAGCATATGTTGGAGGATAAATACATACAAAGTTAGGAAATTTCATTTGAATCAATGTAGCAGTCACGTCAGTCTCTTCAGGATCCAATAGTTGATTTATTGGATGACATGTGTTGTCAAGATCATGTTTCATGTGCCAATTATGGACTTGAAATCATTTACGATATAGATATGGTTAGATAGTCATTTTCATGGTTTGATTCAGTAACAACTTCTTCTCAAGTTCATTAGAAAATCTATAGAAAAATCAGAATTTGCATAATGATACAAATGGCATATGTGTATTATTAGGTCATGGTCTTAAAATGGATAAATTTGAATATCAAGAGATAAGTCATGTTTATCATGATCCTATAGTTGTCTATATGAAGGAGTTTTTCTTTTCAAAATGCCCATTGATACCTAAAGTTTTTGTGATTGTCCACAGTCCCAGGGCTTTGTGTTGTGAAGATCAGGTTGGAAATCAGTCTATGTTTCCCATGCAGATTCTATTTCTCATACTATTTAAAAACAGTGAAAGAGCATTGTTATTAGAGCAGTTGCTTGACTGGATGCACTGGCATTATTGTATCATTTAGAAAGGCAAAATTATCAGTAGTGTAGGGTAGGTAGAAGTTTGAATAAACTCATCCATTTGAGCATATTTTTCAGTAGTGTGTGGTTTCCAGTAGAGTTTGCAGTTGATAGTGTATGGTTCAGTGTTTAGCTTAATTTGAGCCATTTTGAAGATTGTAGATGCAGTGACTCCATGGCCCAATGGATAAGGCAATGGTCTATGTTTTCAGAGTTCTATGGTTCTTTTCACCTCTTGAAAGATCTTCATCCCCAGGTGGAGCCTATGTTAGGGTCCTATAATCATAGGTGACTTGATTCTTTAACTATCTATTTGGCATTTCTCTCATGATGAAGACACCTAACTCATTTGGCTCAGTTGATTTTGATTCTCTCTCCATATTATTATGGTATTTATAATTCATGGTCATTTTAATCATGTCATGAGTCATCAATTGAGTTAGTGGGTCGTCATTAAATTCATAATCTCATTTCCTCTGTTTTCCCAAAGTTTACCCTATCCCTTTCCCCCTTATCAGAACAGGGTTTTCTATCATGAAAAAGGAAATCATGGAAACTTGGAGAAGCTCATGAGGAAGGAAAACATAGACAAAAAGCATCAAAGATACAAAATAAGGAGGTGATTGGCATGATTTTTAGGGTTTTGTGGTCATTTGTTGTACATAGGGACAATTTTTCTTCAAAATATGTTTTTGACAAAATGAAGATGGATTTGAGAAAAGTGAAAGAGGGTTTTGTCAATAATAAACAAAGGAACAAAAAAATCTTTCATTTTATACACGGTTATTATGATTCAATAGAAATTCCCAAAATACAGTTGCTACAGGTGGGTTGCTGCACTTTTGGACAACTTTACTTCAAGTCCGTTTTTCAGGGGTTTGGAGAAAGCGTTTTCAATTATTGATGACTCTATTGTGTATTAGACATCTCCATATGTCCAACCATACTATTTTAATCCCAAAAATCCTCTGGTAAAGCCTCCAAACACCCTTTTGAAATGCGCTACGTTTCTGTTGTATGGTCGCTACGCTTTTGCAGTTTTTAGTGACCAAATTCAAAATTGAAATGTGAACAAATGAGTAATTATTTTTTACAACTGGAGGAGGTTTTTGTTCCAAACATACCAAATAACCAAAACCTATCTCATTTTTTTAAATTTACGTATGGTTAGATATATATCGATACATCTTTGAGCCTTATTTTTGCAGAAAACCCATAAAAAATGATAATTTCGGGCATGTACAGAAACACAATGCCTTGGTGCTGCGCTTTTTCCTCCGACATACAAATTAAAAAAAGTTGATAGTGGTGGATATATAGTACTCTAAACATGTCATATATCTAATCAACAAACAGGTTGGGAGAAAATGCCCAAACACAGGTAAAAAAATCACTCTCTGCCACCTTTTTGCACCAGGCATTGTGCTTTTGGGAGTAGTTGTGGGAAAATGCAATTGTATCCATCATGGAGTGTACATGTGTCTTTCTTTAGGTTTCTAATGAAAACTAGACATCCTAATCTTTCCATTTCAACTTTTAGAAGTGAATTTGGAGCATGGGAAGGGCTTCAAAAGTCCTTCACAAGCTGGGTGCTGCGTTTTTGCAGATTGGTGTTGTGTTTCTGGGAAATGTGACAATTTTTGAATTTTCTTGGTCAAAGTTGATTCCCATTGATATAATTCTAAATATAGTGAATGTATATGATGTAATTAAGTGTCATGGGGTTGAATTATCTTTTTCCATGTGGATTTGGTGATATTGAATGCTTGTCAAAGT
>SNQJ01S0056327.1:91743-127540 GCA_010110895.2 Picea sitchensis | reverse complement strand
ATATATATATATATATATATATATATATAAAGTCTTATTTTTAAATATGCAATTAGTAATCTTTAATGCTAACATTTCATCATGCAGGGACCATATAGATTTCCATTGATGAGTGAAAGGCTCGACAAGATCTCCCATTAATACGCATTAAACCAAGATTTGCAGAGGGTTATATTATCCCTTCCGAGTGTTAATTTCAGACATCTTGGAATGTTGTTTGCACGTCATTGGGTTGGTGCGTTCACAAAACCTCCAATCCTTAATTGCTCTTCATCGTACCTACCACCTTCGCACTTCTAAGTATGCAATAAGTAAGCTTTACTGCAAACAGCGCATCATGCAGCACCTATAGAGATTGTCATTAATGAGCGAAAGGCTCGAGGAGATTTCCCATTCACGCGCATTGAACCAACATTTGCAGAGGGTTATATTATACCCTCCAACTGTTCATTTCAAGCATCATCTGGAGCAAACAGACGTTCTCATAAGATTATGGCACCAGCTCGAAAGCAGTTCTATGAATATATAGTGAACATCTTCGGACCATAACTTCCAGTGGTCCAGGGCATATTCTTACTACTCATCCCCTTCCTCCCAGAACGAAATAATTTGTACCTCTGGTATTGCTCGTGCAGGCTGTGTCCCTGAAGTTTTTGACTGTAAGGAGATGGTCTCTTGGTGCGCCAATAAATATATTTCATGCCAAAGAATTATTCCATTGCAGGACCACTCTTTTGTTTCTTTGTCACCTCAGGTCTTCTGCCGGATATTAAGATTGTAGGAGCCAACATTGACGTTCAGAGGAGAATACTCCAAGAAGTGCTTAAGAAAGCATAATAACGGGTTGGACCTCTTGCCCGAGTTCCTGGAAGACCCGATGGAAATTCCTGAAGATATCACAAACTTGCAAGTTAGTTCATTTAGAAATCCAATCCGGGAAATTGCCTAGTTGTTTACAAGAATAACGGGACAGGAATCCACAACAACTATTTCCTACATGGTTCTTTATATTTTGTATTTCACAGTCAAGGAACAAGCCATTTTTTATTGGGGGAAACTAATTTCCCATGAAATCTATTCCCAATTGTCAAGCTTCAAAAAGGAGAAGAAATTTTATATGTCATCCTACTTGGTTTTCGCGATAGCGCATTGTTGTCAGTTTCCAAAACTGTCTTTGTCCAAGAAGGTAAGCTGAGAATTCGACCCAGTAACCTTTTGGTACTAGGCCTTGTGGAACCACAAGGCCTCCCACTATTTTTATGAGGTTTTTAATGACTTTGTCTCTGTTTTCAAAGTTTTATTATTAGGAGAAGATGTTCCCCGCATATCCGACCAGGAAACCAAGTTTTTGGATAGGAAGGGGGCACTTGAACAAATGGAGAATTAAAGTGTGATAAGGATTTTTGGCTTCAAGGAAAAACTTTCTCTCCTTCCTTGTCACATTATGGACAGAATGTTTGTTACAGAAATAGAAGGGCAATACAACTACTGGTTGCATTTATTCCATGAGAAGAGAAAAAAACAGTTTATTCCTCTGCCTTGGAAAGTCGGGACTTCGTGTTGAGGAACGTCAACAAAATTGATGAATGTGCAGCCCATTTCAACAACTTCAACCTAAGATATGCTGAAAGGCTAATAGGGTTCGACCCTAATCGAATTTTTTTAGAACATTTACTTGTAGTTGGCCTCGACAATTATTTTTTCTAGAGACACCTTAGCAAAAACAGAGACACTGATGACAACACTCCTTCTTCTGATGTCGGTGACCTAGACACATTGCAAATCACCACTGAATTGTACAAGCAACAGGGAAAATCTCTAGTGAGAAGAGTGTTCAATCGCCGGATAGCACTCCCAAAAGTACGACATCCTGGAGCATCGCTCCAACGGCCCACCACAGTAAGAAAGAAACCCAGAATTCTTCAAACGGAGGAGGAGATAACAACCCTCCTCACCCTAAAATTTATAGTTCTCACAAGCTTCCCGTGGATAAGAAGAGAAAAAAAAAATGTAGGGCAGGCGGAAGAGCCCAAAATTGAAAGTGAGAACATGGAACTTGAGATTGATCTGGATAGCGTATTCTACAACCTTGATCAGCCCAAAGACACGATCCAACATAGTCGCCCAATGGACATAGCTGATACCAAAATTTTTGACAAAGATGAATCCTTCGTATTCCAGAGCGTTGTTTTTTACAGCAAGTCTAAAAGATTAATTATTGAAAAGAGAGATGTAAAAAATAAGAAATGGAAATCTCGTTCAGAGGTTAACCTTTCGAACATGCATCCGTCCCAAATCTCTCGACTTCACAGAGAAACCGGAGATGCTCTTGATGATTCCACTGGAGGCATTGAGGCCGAGAATGCCAGACTGAAGGACCGAGTCAAGGAATTGGAGGAAGCTTTGATTCCTATGCCATTGCTTGTCAGTCCTTTAGAAATAGCCATGCTTGCCACTCCTGCAACCAAGTTAAAAGGATCCTCTAGCCTGCTCACATCATGTAGAGGATATGTGGAGAATAATATCAAGAAAAGAATGGAACTGATTACTGACGCCTGGGAAACATCACAAAGTATGGCTTCCCTTGGAACGAGGGCACATACTTTGCTCGAACATTTGCAGGAAGATTTTAAAAATGAAGAATGTTTATATTTAGACACGGTCCTCCCTTTTGGCACCCATGTCAACAACATGACAGAAACGAGAAGAAGACAAGAAGATCTCCCCTTCAAAAACCGGATCACTCAATTAAATGCATGTTGGAAAGAGAAAGTGAAGAACCTGCATCTCTTTGTCCAATCATGTAAATAAACCATATCAAATAAAGAAAAATTATTCACAAAGTTGACCAGAATAGACTTAGCCGGAAGAACCAACGAAGTCCAAGACCCCAAGTTAATCGTCAACTCCTTGCCCTTAACTAAGCAAGCCTTCGATAAACAAGTTGGTATTTTTAAGGTGTTGTCTTTAGAAAATTTTTACAACATCCTTGAATATGGTGAAGATGACGTGGACAACTGGCTAGTCAACTATTCGGTACAGAATGAAGAAATTGATCAAGCTCTACGTAATCTTTCTATCGATCTAAGGGAATTAGAAAACAAACTTTTCAACATAAAAATACGAAATGAGATCAATGTCACCCCCTTGAGAAGCTACATTGAAGAATGGGTTGAAAGGGCAATGAAGCAGGTCGCTAACGAAAGGCAACAGGCAGTTGGCATGATTCCAGTAGTCATTGACAACAACAATAAAAAGGAATCAACAAGAAAATAGTAAAAGGGGTGATATGTACCATCACTGTAAGTCTATACTAATCACATCTTTCTTTGTTTATCAATCCAGTTATTCCACCTTTTTAAATAGAAATGTCTAGCCAAAGACTGATCCCTTCAAATTTCTTCTTTTTAGGTATTACTCTCTACCATTGCCCACTTCTTCTTTCCACAATCCTATTTCTTGTACATATTTCTCTTATGGTCCACAGGAGCCCCAATCCCAGTCTGTATGACAAACACATTTAAATTTCGAGGAATATGTAACAGACAATATTATTTTTTGATATATTTCAAATAAAGCTATTTTGTATCTCCTTTTATATTTATGTGCTCATAAATTTTTATCTTCAACTATGTTGAATGTCAAGAAATTGTGTTTATTTAATTTGAATGTAACTTTATATGTGTCTTCTGTGTTTCATATTTTTCTCATGCATATATTTTTCTACTGCTATGCATATAACTTTTCTTGTCCTCGCACATATAGAGACATACAAGCCAGATGGTCTATGGAAATTGTACTTAACTCTATCCAGTTGAAAGTATATATTGAAGAGATAAAACATGCAAGGTAGGAATGGAAATTTTGAACATAGCAAGTCACACTACTAGAAAGAACAGAAATTTCAAACATAGCAAGATGGATTATATAGTTTCAAAAAATAAATGGGACTCTAGAGACCACATGTCATTTACTGCATGGATACCACTTGTGCTTCATGCTGCTTGCCACATCTCTGCTGCAGTTTCCATCTGCCTTCACTACTTTTTCCCCATCCCTATGCATTTATTCCCAATTCAACCCGGCAGGGACTACGCTGCCATGCAACACTTGTTAATATTGACCTTTATTACATGGAAATATATTATTCTACCTAAGAGAGGTTAGGTCCCTATCATATAGAGTTGGTGTTTCTTGAGAATATAATCACGCCCCTTTCTTTTAGCTCAATACCATTGGATTCTAATTTCTTATGATACATGTTTTTAGTTTTTAACTAGATATTTGTCTAGACTTTAATGAATGTAATGGCTCTTTTAGGGTTTAGATTTAATATTTTAAAACATTTAGCATAACTTGAAATAGCAAGAAATGACTAGTGATGAATGACCCATGGGAAAATATAATTAACACATGTAAAAATAATGTAATTTTGTTATTTATAATAAAATTATGATTTTATGTATTTATTTATTCAAAGAAAACAAAATGGATATTGAGAGATTAAGCATATAGCAAATTTAGAAAAGGATCTCAATCTTGTACATCATGGTACATAAAACACAAAGGGTTCTATAAAACTACATTTACATATAATACTCTATAACAACTATTTCCACATATTCATTAAAAAAAAGTTGAATATGACAGATGGATAATGTTTTGAAATGATATATCATATATAAGTTTCATTATACTAAGTTTGATATAAGATAATGACCATTTTAATAATAAAATAACGCATTTATTATAAGATAAGTATGTTTGTTTTTCTAATCTTTCTCGTAATTACATTTAAGTGAAAGCTCCTATTTTTATTAAAACTTAATAACAAATTAAATATATATTTTTTAAATGAAAATGAATTTTTTTATTTAATTATAAAAATAAAAACATGATAAACATAATATAATATTTAAAAATATTTAAATAAATAATTCATTATTCATGAGAATGACTATCCTCTCATAAACTAACTTTTTATTTTAAATTGGTAGATGCATAAAACATACTTTCATAATAAATAAAAATTAATTGAAATAATTTAATAATATCATCACTATATAGTTAACAAAACATGATTACTTTTATATCTTTAAAATAAAATATTTTTTAATATAATTACTTTAAATTTTTAATTTAAAAAATACAACCATTCTTTTCCTTTTCAGTTCAGTCATAACTGTGTAAATGATACATAAATCTTCCATTTACTATTTCCCATAATTTACTACTCATACTTTGCAAAGCACTTAAGAAATCTTAATTAATCATAAATCTTACTGGACAACGACATCCTCCAACTTTATTGTCCATCCTCCAACTTGAGTTCGAACACCGGTGGACACCCATAACTTACATAGCGGATTATTGATTTCATTAAACTTTTAACATTTACTTTATTGTTGGGGCCACAACGATTCGGAAACTTCCTTTTAAATGTCAACATAATTGTTACCTAACTCTGGCTATGAAACTTCAAATCCTGCCCTTACCCGTGGTCCCCGTTCAATTTACACTATAATTTTAAATGGTAGTCATTTCCTTTTAAATGTCAACATCATTGTTACCTTACTCTATTAATGAGATTGGGTACAAAACAAAACAAAAAATGCACTGGTACAAAATTCTAGATTGGGTTCAAAACCAAAAAAAAATTCTAGATTGGGTTCAAAACCAAAAAAAAATTCTATATTGGGTCCAAAACCAAAAATTACAACTGTGAACATAATTGTTACCTAACTATATTAATGAAATTGGGTTAAAAAACATAGCACAAAATACAATTATTAAAAGGTCTAAAATAATAATACACTTGGGTTTCAAGTACTTAGGCTATATTTTAAAACCGGGAGTAGTCAAAGCTGATGATTGGGGCTGGTTGGTGGCAAAAATTGAAAAATAAAATGGGCTATGGTGTAATCTATTGCTATCAATGGGAGGCAAATTAATTATGGTTAAATCGGTATTGGAAAGTCAATCAGTCTTTTGGATGTCTATGGAGATGATCCCAAAGTCTGTTTTAAACTGCATTCGACAACTTGTATTTGCTTTCCTGTGGAGTGGCCAGAAGGCAACGCACCACTACCATCTCTATAGATGGGATATCATCGCAAGACCAAAGCATTGTGGTGGCTGGGGGCTCAGAAATTTAATTACTTTCAATTCAGTGTTATTGGCAAGTACATTGTGGAGGGCGTTGACTGTTGACATCATTTGGCATAGGATTCTTAAGGATAAATACTGTGGGGGTTCTTCTGTAGTCGACTGGCTCCGAAAATCAAACCACCAGTAGCCAAAGTCGTCTAGCATATGAAGCGGCTTGACAAGGAACATTATGGTTTTATTGCATTAGATTCGGTGGAAGCTCGTGTCTGGGAATTCAATATTGATTGGAGCGGATAAAATTGTCGGTCTAGAGGAGACCTGTATCCTCTCAGACACACTTCGATCGCAACTGTCAATTAAACAAATATTGGTCTTAGCGCAGGCAAGAGATACGGTGGACGCATCTCCATTCCCAAATCGTTGGCGCAGGAGCGATTCATTGGGCCTTCTAGGACAGAGTGCTTCAAAATGGGACAAATTCACTTGTGCATTAAAGGATGCAGGTATATCTCTGTCGCACGGTGTCGATGGTCTAGTGTGGGTTGGGGGGGACGCTTCAGGCGTAATAACAGTCAAAAATCTCTATCGGGCTCTAATAAAACCTCTGAACTTCAATTGTGAAAAAGCATGGATTATCAATCTGTGGAAGTGGCCAGTCTAGCTAAAAATAAAATTGTTTCTGTGGTCGACGGCCTTCAATAAGTTACTTACCTGGGATGTGCTTCAAATTAAAGGCTGGGTTGGCCCTAGGGTATGCAAGCTCTGCAACAAAAATGCGGAAAATGCAAATCATCTTTTTATACATTGCCCCTTCACTAAGGCAGATTGGAGTCGTTTGACTGAAGTCTACAATTTAAAAATTCTTTGGGCTGGATCATCGATCTCAGATTGTTTAAATGTCTAGAATTTAGAAAAATTTGTGCCGGTTAGTCTGGCAGCCATCGCTTCCTGGAAAATTTGGATTGAGAAGAATAAGGTATTATTTGAGGATCACACACCCTCTTATATTGCGGAGGTGCACAGGATTGCAGTTACTTTTTCTTGGTAGCCCACTACTATAAATCCCATTTCAAATAGAGTGTGTGACTTTATTCACATTGAGGGCTTCACGTTGGCATGCTTTGATGGAGAGGCACAATTACATGGGGGTTGCTGTGCAGCGGGTAGTTTATTTAAAATTCATGCTTCGAGGGTCACCAAATGGTACATCAACTGCGGGGCGGGCACAAACACAAAGGCGGAGCTAATGGGTTTGTGGGCGACTCTCACATTGGCTTCGCTTTGGGAAATTGATGAAATTCAAATTTTGGGGGATTCAAAAGTCATTATTGATTGGATGAATCATAAGGGTCAACTTCAATCAGTGAATTTAGATGGCTGGAAATTAAAAACATTGGAACTAAAAAAATTATTTAAAGAAATTAGTTTTTAGCACATATATCAGGAGCATAATAAAGAAGCAGACTTATTGTCAAAGCGGGTGCTAAAGGAGCCCAAAGGTAGAATGACTGTCTATCATTGGCATAATGGAGAAGAAATCCCACCTACCCATCTAAACATCTTCGAAAAATGAGCAGTTTTGAGTATTCGGGGTGTCGTTCGGTGGTTTTGTGGTCATTTTTATTTATCAATCTGTGTCTATCCAGCCTTTACTTCAGTTGATGTTGGTATGTTGTTTTGTGTAATCAGCATGGAGTCTTTTATTTTATTCAGTATAGAAAAATATAGTTTGATTGCACTCTCGCAGTATCGGACATAATCGATACGGTGTCTGTAAAAAAAATTATACCATTATATAATTTTGAGATACTTTTCTTCGGGAAAAGTATAGGTATTAATATAATTGTTACCTAACTTTATTAATGAAATTGGGTCCAAAACATAGCACAAAATATAATTATCAAAATATAATTATCAAAAGGTCTAATTATCAAAATACAATTATCAAAAGGTCCAAAATAATAGTACAAAATACAACTATCAATGATTTTGATGGGTTAGCTAGTTCAAAATTTCAAATTTACCTTGTATGTCAATTGCAAATTTGATGAAAGGTGTTTGTTTTTCATGCATGTTATTTTAAGTTTTATGTAGATTTATAAGTGTCGATTTTTATGTTAATTTCATCATCATAAATTTTCATGCTCACTATATTTTGACTATACAATTTTCTATTATAAAATGTGTTGTCATTTGACATGGACAACACATTGTACAGTGTCATGTATCGATCAATAGAAAAAGCAATGAGATTTGTGCTTTTGAAGATAGAAATCAAATAGAACTTGTGAACATCGATACTTCACCATTTCAGCTATCCCATTTTATATACACATGTTTATGGTGAATAATAAAACAGTGAAATGCAAGTTTTTTTTGTTTTTTTTTTGTATTTTTGTTCTGTCTTTGCGTGTTGTGGTTAATTTTTTTTCTCATTTTTAATAATTTCACACAGATATGGGCAATGTGTGATTCTCTATGTAGTCATAAGATATATGGTTGTGTATATATAGGAAGAGAGTGGATATTCCTTTGCTATTAATTTTAACTTTCTTTCTTCTAGTATTTTCATTTATTTATATCCTTATATAGCTTAATAGTAGCTTCTCTATTTAATAAAGTTTTCGTTTCTCCATTACTTCCCAAAGTTTTATTCAAAACAATACTATTACTTTGATGAATACCATTACCATTAGGTAAAAACCATTTTGACAAAGAGCTTGACTATTTATTTTGCCCATTTACTTATCTTCCTCTCTAAAATTAGATCAAAGAATGATTTTATAATTTCTTCATTGTCGAGAATAAATATCATTTTGTTAATTTCCTCATAGATTACACATGAAAGTCTCTCCATTTAAATTATTATTTGAACAATATAATAAATGGAAATGGAAACAAAATAACAATATAATATAATTTTGTATGATAAGCCCTGCTCTATGTCTTCTTTTCTCCACTACGATTTGATCTCGTGACCATGAGCATGACAAATGCAATTTCTCCCTCAAATATAATTTTAGGGATTGTATTTGTTTTGGAAATTATAAATATCGATCACATGGACTATTATTATGAGTATGTCTCACATGTTGCAACTAACTAAAAACCCTAACCTGAGCTCACTGTCTAAAAGAGTAGAGCAAGATTACAATTGATTACAAGATTTCAAATGTTGATGGATACAATCTAAAGCCTAAAATAACCCACAATCCACAAAATAAGCAAATCGATAACTCATAAAATAGGAAAATCAATGGCCATTTTAGAGATTTGCCCATGACAACAAACCTGATCTATTGCAAAAATGATGGAGCCAACCACAGTCTCTAGCGATTTACCATGAGATCTGTTGCACCCAAAAATGTTTATCTCAACGCCCCTCAAATCCACATAAACCTCACGCCACCTCCTCGCACCGATATGTCACTCAGCGACCTCCACTGGATACGAGCAGAAGAGAGAAATCACCAATATCTCCCCCGGTAGCATAGAGCAAGCACCGATATCTCCCTCGAGCCTCAGCCACTGCCAGATCCAAGCAGTAGATAACACAATTATGGCTCATCGGGATTTGTCACGATCTGACATTTATTTGTTTATCTAACTTTTGGTGACGCGGAATTGCGGCAGCAGGGACTCATTTATTGGTATTTACTTTTATACAACTACCTCCCTATAATTTGTCTATAACCTAGGCCCTAGCCCTACATTATATGGAGGTAACCCTATAATGCACATACCCACTAGATTTTTTGATGGGTAATCAACGTGGTTGCACGTCAATTTGATAGGTGGATAATTTTGATGCAAGTTAGCAATGAAGTGTGGTTTATATAGCAACGTGTGAAATACGAGTTGCGAGACAAAATACGGGTTGTAGCTCGTCAAATTCCAGGCCTGAATACAACTATAAAATTTTAAATAAAAAAATTACTCTCATCCAATTATTACCCTCATTATTATTATTGCATCTAGAGGTGTTGGGAAATGTGTAATTCCACAAGATTTGAACCAATGACTAGATGGGGACCAAACTCCACATTGGTCAACTCTCCTACTATGTGGGGCTTAATAAACATATATTGTTAAAGGCAAATATATGATGAAGACATATTACTAATGGAAATTAGATAATGAAAAATATTACCAAACCCAGTTCTAATTTTCAAAGCAATTGCATGTGAGTATAACCAACATAACTCTATCTTAAGTCTTGACCCTTGAGATGAAAAACTTTTCTCAGTTTTTCTCCATCTAAAAAATGGTTTCACCTTAGTGAATTTAATCCCTATCTATGCATTCCTTGGATGGGGTGTTATTATGCCATTAATGTCGATATGATAGTTAGCCATGAGTTTCGACACTTGGTGCTCCTCACTCTTCTCGAGGTTGATGGATGGCATGGGCTATATTCTCCAAGAAGGGTGTATTTACCAGCAATTCATTCTACATCGTACAATGGAGGATACATTTTGGAGGTTTGGTACAAGAGTCATGAATGGTGGTTGCAGTTAGTTGAAGGTTGCAGTTAATATGAGGGACAACTCTAAGTACACCCTCGAAGTTCACAAGCCCTCATGGTGGATGGAGAAAATAAAAATCAGAGACGGTAGGGGATCCATTGTTGTCTCCATTGTGAAGCTCCTCTAGTTAAAATCAGTACAGATTAGTTTTTCCTGCTTACTCAGGTTTCTTCTCCTTGTTAACATGCCTCGTGAAAGGGGCAAGATGCATAGAGGAAGTGGGGATTTTCACAGTTTTGGCATAAGACGGAGAAGCTCTTCCCCAATGGACAATGATGTTGAAAGTGAACACCAACAATTGGATCTGAATGCAATGAGGCAAGTGCAGACAAACATCCAGAATGATGTTGAGTCTTGGGGTTGCATAGTGGAATGGGAAGAATAGCCACCAGAGACACTCATTGATAAGGTTAATGCGCTTCAAGAAATTGATGTGAAAGCAGTTGAGGACCAGGTGACTACAACTCTACTCCTGGGCGACATGGATTATTTTAAGCATGGAAATTTATATTAAAATGTAGAAACATGGGCTAATATTACTTGTCCTTAATATCCAAAATATAAAATGTTTGGAGATATTTTTGTAAAAATATTCAAATTTATAAGGATTTTGTATAGTTTATACAAATGTTTGGCGATTTTAAAGGTAAAATAATTTTATTTTATAGAATTTGGGCGAATAATTTTTAGAAAAAATGGAAATTAGCGAATCATTTTTGGGGAAAAACCATGGAAAATTAGCCCATTTGCGAAATTTATCCCTAAAATCATCTATGTTGGGCGAAGGTGCATGTACCCAATTCCAGGAGGAAGCTGAAGGATCCAATATGCAAGATGACGAAGATAGTACCGCTCGGTTTTCTAAAGATCACTTACAACGCATCTTTGAGCTACGAAGTGAAATGGCAAACTAGAAGCTTTTCCAAGAAACCATGGAGAGGAAAATTGATCTGTTGTTTGAAATCTGCTCAAATCGCCCGAAGCACTGACATAATCAGGAGTGGGTCCACCATGGAATCATTACCCCTGACTGGCCAAGTACATCCAAAAGCAATTGTGAGGGAAACTAATTTGTCGATTGAATCTCCTTCCTAGCCAATTTATTTTCTATGTCTATATGCATGTTCTCTCTAGGTATAGTTGTTTACTTGTTATGGTGGTCTCTGGTTCTAAGTTTTGTCTATCTAAAGACATATTGTATAATGAGTTCAATTTTTTGCCCCCCTGACATGTTTCTTCAGACAATAAAATCTTGGAACTTGGGATGGTTTCCTTTGTTGGCATCCCAAGCAATAGGATCTCAAGAATGTACT
Organism: Picea sitchensis; assembly: GCA_010110895.2. Classification (NCBI taxonomy): domain Eukaryota; kingdom Viridiplantae; phylum Streptophyta; class Pinopsida; order Pinales; family Pinaceae; genus Picea; species Picea sitchensis. Next base: position 115,593 of record SNQJ01S0056327.1, on the reverse strand, counting down.
CTAATTTTTGGCAATAGAAGGTAACATGCTACACTAGCTTACAAAACAAAATCCCTATCTATATATGATAGATCTGAAGTTAAGATTGAGTTATACTAATTATAACCTAATTCTATCACTTAACATAAAACACAAAGAAATTAAAAATATCGAATTTAAATTTCATAGATAAACACATTGGATGAATCAAATTAAAAGGAAAAATTGTATTGGTGTAAAACGTAATATATATAAATGCCAATACAACCAAGAGATAATATAAGAGATAACATAAAACACAAAGAAATTAAAAATATCGAATTTAAATTTCAGAGATAAACACATTGGATGAATCAAATTAAAAGGAAAAATGGTATTGGTGTAAAACGTAATATATATAGATGCCAATACAACCAAGAGATGTTATTTCTCTAAAGCTACTATCCTCGATATGGGATGTATGGCTCTCATGGTTATATATCTTCCATAGCCTCATAAAGAAATTAATGTAGGCTTGGATGAGGGTAAGGTTTATTTATTCGCAAGGTTGTATATATGTTATTAGAAAGTTGACAAGTGTTTGGTGCGACGGGTTGGTTAAAAAGTGTATAGCAAGTCAAATTCTCGAGAGACTTGTGGTGGCCTAATCGACAAAAATTGAATATTTTTTTTTGCACTAATAAGATACATGGTTTTCCCAATATTTTCAAAGCAAGTTCGTGGTTGGCCACAAATAACACAAAGGCTTGTGTGGTGCAAGGTGACTCAAATCCTCAAAAGAGCATGGGATGTTGTTGAACATGTATAATGTTTAGTAATTTCATTTTTATAAGTGAATACTTTTGTTTTGTTTTTATAATTTATTAAGTTGTAAAAAACAAAAAAGAATTAGAGAAAATTCTCTCTGATATTTTCAAATATAAAAAACATAAAAGTAAAAAACAAATCCATTAATTGTTTATACATTGATTTAATAAACAATAAAGGTTGTTGGTTGTTATTAACTTAAAACATTTTAGAGAAAAATATAAAGTTTCTATGGTTACAATGTATATTAATGATGGTAATAAAACTAAATAACTTGTTTTCTATTTATTAAATAACCATCTAAGAAAAAATATAACTTAAAATTAATTTAAATGATGATAGCTACGTTATCCTATATATATATATATATATATATATATAACTTAGAAGTAATCCATAACTTAGAGACTTAGGAGGATTCCAATTTCTACTATTTTAAGGGGTTCAACCTTTTACTAAACCTATTCCATAAAGTTTATCACCTATGTTCAACATAGGTACTCACTTGTTGATCGGCTACACGTGAAAGGTAATTATAGGTAGAGAAAGTGTTTTGAACCAGAGCCGAGGAACCTGCTACAAGTAATTTAATGGCGATACCGGTTACATGTGCTTTAATGATGAAATGGATAAAGTATCCAACTATTTCTGATGGAGGCTTTTATTCCTATAGGTAGGAGCATAGGTTAACACCTTATGAACCTTGAGTTGGAGTCTTTAGTCGATTGTAGTTCTTTTTTTTCATTGGACTTGTCTAGATTTTAGTGACTGTTTTAGCAGAGGTGGTAGCCTTTTATCTTTTTAGGGCTAGTTTACAGTTGGGGGTCAGATAAATCTGGGTCCCGGGCCCAGCAAGTAGTGAGGGAGTTGTGTCTTATAGGCCATTTGTATCCATTGTTTCTTAGGTCAAAAGGTTTTGGTGGTAGTGAAGTCCTTTCAGGTGCCTTTTAGAGGGATGTGATTAATAATATTATCATTATCTATTTTAAACATGAAGTTGGAGTCAGAAGCTTGGGGTTTGAGCCTTTTTAAGTGGATTTCAGGTGGCTTTGTCATATTAGGTTAGGGAAGCTGAGGTAAGTGACTTAATGGAAGCAGCTGACAAGGCACTTTGGAGTCAAGTCAGGATTTTTGCCTCGGTAAATGCGTACAGTTCTGATACAAGTATTATTAAAACAAAGCTGGCAGAAGTGGCACATTTAACAAAAATCTCACCGGGTGTAATAGGTAAGGTTGACGGAGTATCTCCCTCCACTTTCGTTTATCCTCCTGGTGATTCCGCCGTAAACAAGAGAGTAGGTTTTTCACAAACAGAGAAAGGGCAGGTTGTGTAGGGAGGTTTATAGGTCTTGCGACTATGGATAAAAAGGAGTATAGGGCGAAGGGAGGTTTAGGAGAAAACATAAATTCGTGGAAGTCAAACAAAACCAAGAGAAGGATGGTTTTGGGTTCAGATATCGGCTTAGAGGAAACATGCAGTCTTGCCATGTGTGCACTGGTGGGTAGACTATCATACCGAACTATGTGCACGAAAGATATACCAGAATGGGTTGCGACTACTTGGATGCCTCTGTTAGGCTACACACCTGAGGTCTTTTTTCTTCCAAAGGGGTGTAGTGTTGGTTTTGTCATTTGGGTGAGAAAAACAACAACACTTGCATGTCTAGTTGGTCCTTTTAGACAAGACAAAAGTTTGTGAGTGGGTTAAACAAGCCAAACATATGTAATAAACAAAGAAACAATCTAAAACAACTAAGAAATAAAAGTTAGAATGCATGGGAAACTTAGAACCATAAACAATCAACTAATGACCAAGATAATGCTACCAATGGATCAATAGATTATAAGGCAAAACACCGTAGAGAAAACTGAGGACTTACGAGTCCCCTCTTCCTCCTTGGGAGGGCTCTTGAGTTCCCTAATGAAGAGCTCTTCTTACAATGGAAGAAAAATGGAAAATAGTGAAGACAATCAATGCCTATTCCCTCAAGAGGTGAGTGGAATGTCCTATTGCAATGATGCTTGAACACTCCAAGGACAAAAGAGGATTCTCAAGGGAGAATTGAGGCAACATAATAATACTATGAAGATCTTAGTTTCTTAGTGCACCCATGGCTCTTATTTATAGCACTTCTTCAAGGAAAAATGTAATTGGTTCTTGGTGTGAACAAGGGGAATTTTAGGGCACCCTTTGGTCCTTGACTAGCCCCCCATTCGGATTTCACTCATATATGGAGGTCAAATCAGGTTGGGAGTTGGTCCATAAGTGGTTGGGGGGTCGACAAGAACCATAAATGTGTCATTCACAGAAGTGAATGGCTTTTTTCGTACACAATCATGCATTTGGCGCATAGTGCGCTCTAAGGGCTTTGTTGGCCCATGCACTCTGCACGCGCTTCCTTTGGTGACTTTGTGCATGCCAATTTTTTCCCAATTGTATATTTTTTTCCTTTTGAAATGTATTTTAGTGCTGCAGGTGAACTAATTGTTGTTGGAATTGCTGTGTTTCTGTAACCATTTGCATGCGATGTCGCAGATGATATTTTAGTGATAACAAGGGGTGGTACAGGTTTCGTTTCAATACACCAGAAGAATCACAACTGGTATTGGATAAGTATTGGGTTATAGATGGAACCAACTTGATGATAAAGCGGTGGAGGGTCTCCTTTGATCTGGCTACAGAGTATTTTCAATACAGACATCTTTGGGTTCTGCTCCCAGGTATGCCACTACAGCTCTGGAACACAAAGGCTTTGGAATCCATTTTCAATGAGCTTGGACAATGCATCAAAATTGACGATCGGTCATTATCGGCTCCGGACAAAAAAATGTCAAAAGTTTTAGTGGTGGACGACAAACATTCTGGTTTGTTAGAATCTTTAGAGATTGTTTGGAGGGGTAGAACGATGAGCCAATGACTTGACTATCTTGGAATTCTATTGAGATGCAGTTATTCTCGTAGAATGGGTCATCTAAGAAGGGATTGCAAAGGCACAACAGAGGAAGAGGAGTTTGAAGACTCCTTGCTCAGGAAAGCGATGTGAAATGAACTGCCAGAGGTTAATTATTTAGTGATTGGTGCTCAACACATAGAACAAGAGGAAGGTAGGTTGGTGAAGCCATTGGACTCTATTTCAGGTAAGTTAAAATCATTTTGTCCTTCTTTATTTTACTCATTAATGGCGTGGGAGAGAGATACCTTGGAAGCCTCCTATGTACTGGAAAAGGCTATCACAAAGGAATTCCCTATTGATAACTTACCAGTTCGATTTGAAATTGTTTCCATTGGAGTAACATCCACAGAGTCAGTTGGTGGGGGGTGTTTCTTAGTCATCTACTCTAGGGACGATAGTCTCTAGGAGAGAAAGAGGTTTAATTGGAGTGCTTGGAGGGAACAGGGGATCTAAGGAAGGATTTGATCCATTGTCGAGTGAGGCTTTGGGGTGGGGGGGATTTTCATATGTCTGGTAAACCTGTGGAGGATATTAAAAACCTTCCAAGTTATGGGGAACCAGAGGAAGGAGATATCTCTCTTAGAGATGTCATGGACACGCTGGTTCCAAACTATAGAGATTCTTTGTCTCCTTCTCCATTACCTATTTATCAAGGGAGATCGGTTGTAGAAAAAGATGGGAATAGGGGCCTAACTAGATATGTCGATCAAATTGGAGAGGGCTCGAGGAAGAAATTTTCTTGATCCAGGGGTCTGGGAATTGATTTCTTTCCTATTAAAACTAGGAGTGCATGTAAAAAAGTCGAAGAGAGTTCCTCATCAACTTATTTGATTACTTCAAACTTCTCAGAAACTGGGGCGCTTAGAGGCATGAAACTCCTTGCAAGGGAAAAACAATGATTTTTCTCTCTTTAAATATCAAAGGGGTTGGGGGGGGCCTTAAATCCACTTCCTTGCATAGATTGTTAGATAGGAAAAATCCAGGTAGTCTCTTTTTGCAAGAAACTTTAGTCGATGAATTGAAGGCTGGATCATTTATGAATGCTTTACGACCAGCTTGGTATTCTAGTGATGTCAGCTCGGTTGGAAAGTCAAGGGGTTTATTGGCAACCTGGGATCTAAATAAATTCGATCTAGTTCCCTACTTAAGCTGTGGTGGGAAGTTTTTGACAGGACATTGTTTGGAAAGTAAAAGGGAGCTTTCGTTTATAAATGTGTATGAGTCATGTTTTGACATAAGAGGCTTCTGGGTTAAGGTGTCCGAAAGGGGCATGCTATAAAAAAAAGACTGATTTTAGCAAGTGATTTCAACTTTACGTTAAATGCTGGAGAGATCTCGGGAGCCTCTGCTCATGTAGATTCTTTGGCTGATTTTTTTAAAGATTTGTTTCAAGAAAACAGACTAGTAGACATTTTGCCGGATAAAGTTGTCCCAACTTGGTGAAATGGAAGGAAGGGAGTTGATTATATTTCTAAAAGTTTGGATCGGTTTTTTATGTCTAAAGACCTCATAATCAGTATAAGCAGTTACTGGTCATGGGTGGCTTACCTTTTACTTTCGAATCATGCACCTGTTATTTTATAGCTTGAAAACACTATTCATTTTAAAGCTCATCCTTTCAAAATAAACTTGGTGCGGTTAAGAGACGTTGATTTTGCTCAAATTGTTCATAAATTTTGGCGGGATCAGAGATTTCTTCAAGAGACTGGGGTTCAACAAAGGTTAGTTGGGAAATTAAAATTCTTAAAATGCCAAGTAAAATTATGGGCAAAGCAACAAAAGATGTGGAAGTTTTCCATTTTAGAAAATCTAGAAGAAGACATAGAAGCTTCACTATAGGGTTTTACTGGAGGTAGGTAGAATTGGGCAGAGGAAAGACATATTAAACTATTAGAGGAAGAGAGGAACAATATATTGGTGGAAGAAGAGGAACAGTGTAGGCAGCAGAGCAGAGCACTTTGGTTAAAAAGTGGATATCAAAACACAAAATACTTCCATCAATTTGATAACTTTAGAAGGAATGGAAAACATATTTGGGAAGTTAGAGATGAATAAGGGAAGGTCCATTTTGGACAAGAGGCACTTAAAACAGAGGCGACTAGATTTTTCAAAAAAAAAAATTGAGGAGAAGGGACCAGTAAATATAAATGACTAGGTTCTTTTAGCCATCCTTTTCCCATGATTGGTCAATGAGGAGGACAATTTGCATCTTGAAAGACCCTATACAAAGGAGGAATTATGGGAGGTGCTCAAACTCTTTACAAAATACAAAAGTCTGGGTCCGGATGGTTGGACAGTTGAGTTCTTCTTACACTTCTTTGATTTGGTAGGGGATGATTTGTTGGAGGTGGTTGAGGATTCCAGGATTAGAGGGGAAGTGGTAAGAGCCATAAATTCGAATTTTCTGGCGCTTATACCGAAATTCAATAATCTTACATCCTTTGACAACTTTAGACTGATATCATTATGCAACTTGTGTTATAAACTTATAGCAAATATTATTGATAATAGGACAAAACCCATTTTCTCTGGATCCCTGTCGGAAGAGCAACTAGGTTTCTAAAAGGAAGACATATACATGATGCCATTGGAACGGTCCAGGAATGCCTGCATAGCATAAAGATGAAAAAAATTAAGGCTTTAGTTTTAAAACTAGATCTAAAGAAGGCATATGATTGTATAAACTGGGATATTTTAAGAATGATCTTATTAAAAACAGGTTTTAGTCTACATACCACCAATTGGATAATGAGTTGTGTTAGTACTTCATCTTTTACAGTTCTTTTAAATGGGGAGACCAGGCCCTTTTTTTTAGAGTGCCCAAGGATTAAGACAAGGGTGTCCCTTATCCCCTTTGCATTTTATTTTAGTAATGGAGGGGTTGAGTCTGCTACTAAAGAAAGGCTAGAGTGAAGGAAAATTGACGGGAGTGAAAGTCTCCATACTTGTTAGGATCATCCACCTTCTATTTGTGGATGATGTATTAATTATGACCAAGGATTCTTTACAGGAGTGGTAGGAGATTGATAAAATCTTGAATATTTTTTGTAGAGCATCGGGTCTGTAGGTAAATTTAACAAAGTCCACTTTTCATTTTGTTGGTATACATGGGGAGGAGTTATAAAAATTCAAAGAAGTGTTTCCTTATAATTTTGCAAACCTTTCTGAAGGCTTTAGATATCTTGGTTTTTATCTCAAGATAGGAATGCATAAGGCAAAAGATTGGAGATGGTTACTAGCAAAAATTGAAAAAAAAAAATTAGCCATTGGTGTAACAGATGGTTGTCCCTTGGAGGCAGTTTTATTCTAATAAAATCTGTGTTGGAAAGTCAATCGATTTACTGGATGTATTTGGTTGTTATTCATGTCTTGGTCCTCAACCAAATTAGAAAAATGATGTTTAGTTTCTTTTGGAGGGGTTGTAATGAAAAACACAATTTCCACCTTTGTAGATGGGAGACTTTAACTAAACCAAAGTATCATGGAGGGTGGGGATTTCAGAACATTCATATTTTCAACAGAGCTCTGGCAGAAATTACTTTATGGCATGTATTAATGAAGGAGGGCATCTGGCATAGAGTCATAAAAGATTAATATTTTTCGTTTTGCTCAATAGCAACTTGGTTGAGATCTGCATCTTTTTGTACAATCTCTGCTTCGAACACTTGGAAAAAACTTTTAAAAGTTGTGCATATCATCACTCATTGGTTGAGTTGGATCTCAAGGTCCGGGCATTCTGTTTTAGAGATAAGATTACGGGCTTGGGGAATTATTCATTTTTGTCTCAAGATCTACTATCATCCTTACATCAACAAAACATAACTCTTCTTTATCAGGCCAAAGGAATAAATCGGCCAGGCTTTATCTCCATGGAGTGGAAATAAAGTGGTGATTTGGGACTTGCTGAAGAAGTGGATAGATCAGATGAATTAAAATGGATTGGGGTAGATAAGTCAGGCATTCTTTATGTAAACTATGTCTATGATGCTTTAGCTTCCACAATTTGGCAAAACTCATTTGGAGGGAGGAGGGTTTCTTGTTGGAAATGGAATTTATCACTGAAAATAAAACTCTTCATGTGGTTGGCAGTAGAAAAAAAAATATTAACTTGGGACAATTTATAAGCAAAAGGCTGGGAAAGGCCTAGCATCTATCAACTTTGCCAAAATGACCTAGAGATGGTAAATAAGCTTTTGATCAATTGTACTTTTACAAAGTAGGTTTGGTTTAGAATTCGAAGTGGACTAAATATATTGAAAGATTGGGAGGGAAAAATCATAACCGGTTGTTATGCAAAGTGGTTAAAGGAGCACCCTGACCATACTACCTTGCCCGCCCTAATAAGCTGGAATGTGTGGTTGGAACGAAACAAGGTAATGTTTTAGAATGGTTTTCCCTCTATCAATTCTGTAGTTTTCAAGACACTTGGAGTGATTAATAGAATTTCAGTTATACATAAGGTGTCCTTGATTTGGTCAACAATACCTCAACAACAACTTGGGGCTACAGTGGAATGGTTTGATGGAGCAGCTCAATTGAATGGCCAACTGAGTGGTGCAGGAGGGGTGATTAGGTACTGTAAACAAATTTCCTATAAATGGACCTTTAATTATGGAGAGGGCACAAATACTAGGGATGAACTTTTGGGGGCCTGGGCAACCTTGGCATTGTCATCTCGGTTGGATATTACATACATCAAGGTCTTGGGAGATTGAAGAATTGTTATAGACTATTTAAATAACAAAGGCAATTTGCAAGTCATAGCTTTAGATTGTTGGAAGGAAAGAATCAGAGACCTCATAATTTTTTTTTAAGAAATCAGTTTCATGCATATAATCTGAGAATTAAATAGTGAGGCTGATTTACTATCTAAGATGGCTCTCCAACAACAAGAAGGAAAAATATCGTATAACAAGTGGGTTGAAGGATCTATGGGTCCAACACTATATCTAAATCTATTTTAGACCAGTCTGAAAGCTTTACCACAGTATTTCATGGATTTGGGGTTTTTAGTTTCTCAAGAGTTTATGACTCTTTTTAGTTTTGCAAGTAGATATTCGGTTTAGAGGTATTAGTGTGGATGATGAGGGGAAATGAGTTTTTACTTTCTCTTTTGGGGTAAATCTTATTCTACAGCCTGCATACTGGTTTTCTTCGTTTGTGACTTGCTGATACTTTTTGAACAATGGTACCTCTATGTCTTTGTGCTGGTATTTTGAACTAGATTTACTATGATCGAAATATTTATTTTCAGACAAGAATACTTTTATATATCAATATAATGAATAATTTTCAGTTGGAATAAAAAAGTACTTACTCGTCGTAATGCAACTCGTCGTAATGCAACAGATTATAGATTTTTAAATCCCTTTAACCAACTTATTCAATTATTGAACATGTTTAAAAAGTATATAATAAAATATCAACATCATATACCAATATTTGAGTTGCAATTGTTGGGCCATGCTATAAGTTCTCATTTTTTATGAACCATACTAGTTTCCCTGGACAATTGGAGTTCAATAACAATGATCTGTCATGCAATATTTGAGTTGTGATTATTGGGCCATGCTATAGGTTCGCATCTTTTATGAACCATACTAGTTTCTTTTGACAATTGGAGTTCAATGGGAATGATTTGCCATGCACACTATTAATGTGTCATCAACATTTTATACTTTATATGTATATGATGTCTTTGTTGTATGAACTCATTTGTAATGCTTATGTCAAGTTAATATTTTGTGTTTTATGTGTATATGATGCCTTTGTTGTATGAATTCTTGTGTAATGTTTATGTCAAATTTATAAAGATTAAAATTTGATTCACCTTTAAAGTTTAATTTACTTTATTTTTATATGATCGCAATAAAAAGAACGTCATAATTTCAATCCATTTGGCATGGTCTCACATATAAAACTTACTATGTATAATAGTCATATAAAACTTAGCATATATAATAGTTATGTTTTATTTTAAGTAATTATAAATACAATATATTAATTTAATTACTTATAAGTAAAATACTATTTTAATTACTAATAAATATAATACTAATTTAATTGTTATTTTATGAAGTCATTTACTTGTTTTCAATTTAGTAAACATGATAGTTATGTTTTCCACTAAGCAATGGAGGGCTACAACACTAGTTATATTTATGTGAAGTGTACAAAGCCTATTAAGTAACTGTGTTAAATTAAGAGTCAAACATAGCGTGTCTTAAGTTATTCCTTTTAGTATTCATTTCAAACATTTAAAAACTCGTTAATAACTCTGTTTTTCGTGACTATTAGTGTGGTTTGTGGTTTATCCATTTTTCTAGTTTAATCATTTTTCATTTTATTGTGGCATGCTAGTTATGATTTCCTCACTACTTAAACATTACTTAAACATTCCAACGTGCTAGTAATATCCTCACCAGTGTGGTTTGTGGTTTATCCATTTTTTTTTTGGTTTAACCATTTTTCATTTTATTGTGGCATGCTAGTTATGATCTCCTCATTACTTAAACATTCCAACATGCTAGTAATATCCTCACCAGTTAAACATTTTGACATGTTAGTGATCTCACTAATTCAAAATGTATCAATAAAAGGAAAAGAATGACATAATCAAAATGTATCAATAAAAGGAAAAGAATGGCATAATCAAGATTCAAGCAAAAACTTGAGAACTAAATATTTCATTTAGCAATGGATCTTTGTTTTACATAATTGGGAAAACATACTCCAAAGTTCCCTTTACATTCATGCATCTCACCTTACAAGTATTTCTTACATGGCATTTCCCTACTACACAACTCTAACATCTAAAATACTATGTAAGAAATCTACAAAATCAACTTTATTGATGTTGACTCCATAATTCTTCGACTTGAAAGTATTATATTCCAACCCACTCCTAAATTGTAGTGTATTTAATCCCAAAAATTCAAAGCAATCATATAAAATGTAGTGAAAATCCCAAGAACATAAGAGAAAAGAGAGATAAACCCTAAGATAAATCTTTTTGATAATAAAAACTAGAGAGGTATGTTCACTTTCCTATTCAAGGGGGGAACCTCCAAGAGAAATGCTCCAAATACAATAACGATTATTGACAAAACATTACATAACCTTCTACTCAATATATAGGTATTCATAAAGAATCTTAACTATCTACAGGCCCACTTATAATGAGGACCAACTAACGAATTTGGGCCTTATTAATAAAAAGGATATTTTTTACAATTGGTGACTATTAACTAACTATTTAATGGGCCTTATTCAAGGAAGGTGGCCTCATACATTAATAAAGTATCTAAGTAAGGAGGTTAGGGTAGGACCCTAACATGCCCTCCCCCTTCGAAAGAATCATTGTCCTATAATCCATATTTATGAGCAGAACGAAAGGAATAACAAACTAAATACAATAACACAGAGATATGGAGAACAACAACAAATATCCAGTGAACAATAACTTCTATTGAATAAATAAAATAGGCTGAAATTGTAAAACTGCAGAACTGGAAACAACTTACTCGAGTGATGGTAGTTATCTCTGAGAAGAGATGTGGCTTGCTACACTCATTCGTCTAAGCAGAATGATTACAATGAGGCTCCAGAGGCCTTTTTAACATTACTCATGAATGCCAAAACTCTATACATCCAAAAACCTAACCCTAAGAGATGAAACACCAAAAATTATGTGGGCCCTGATGGGTAAGTTGGTACCTCAACTTCCTGGGGTCGTAACTTTTGCATACGACCTCCGTTTTAGGCGCGTGATAGCCGATTGGAAAGGACTTTTTGAGAACTACACATTATCCCATCAAATTGTGACTTCGTCTATAGTTTGACTGTGGCATGCCAAAAAACATTGTTTAGGGCCCCAAAACGGCCCTGGAAGTACAAAAAGATGTGTTGACATGAAAACTTAAAAAATAAGCCAGTTAGATTAGGTGGGAGACCACCAATCTCCACCTAGAAACTGTGTAGGGCTTCATATATCCCCGAAAGTGTAGAACCCACAATTACAAAGGATTATTGAAGAACGTGTTGAACTAAAAATTATCAAGAGGAGTTAGTTGGAATAGGTGGGTGGCCACCAATATCCACCTGGATCAATCCTCTCCCTTAGGAAGCAATGGTCTCCATTGCGTTGAGTGCCCCCATCAGATGAGGAAAATTTTGTTGAATTTTTCCTCGGGTGAGCCACTTGATTTGGTGTAGGAGCTTCCCTTCCTTGACAACCCGATAAAAATGGATTCTCTGTTGGCGAGTGCCCTTGACCTATGTGTCCACTATCTGATCAGTGGATGCATGTTCCATGCAATCAGGGTTGAGCTCTGTTGGTGTCAATTGTTCTACAATCTTTGAGGTGTCTAATAATGGTGGAAAATATGGTTGAAGGAGGTCCACATTGAACACTGGGTGCAATCCAAGGAAGGGTGGAGTGTTGACCTCAAAAGCATTTCTACCCACAACTTTGGTGATAGTGTAAGGCCCATAGCGAAGTGATCGAAGATTCTGATGGGGCCATGTAAGGCGCTCTTTTTGAAAATGTAACCAGAACTTGTCTCCCACCTGAAATTGGTGCGATACTCGGTGTTGATCATGGCACTGCTGGTACTTAGCGTTTCCTTTCTGCAAAATCTCATGGACCTGTTGGTGGATGTGATGAATATGCTCAATGAATCTGGTGGCTTTGTTGGCCTCATACTGAACATGGGAATATTATGCCTATGTGGTTGCAAGAGGTACTGCAACATCAATGGGACCCAAGAGTTGGAATCCCAGCCCTACCTGAAATGGGCTATGGCTGGTGGAACTATGGAGAGACATATTGTAGTTGTGTTGAACATAGGGAAGACTCCCATCCCATGTACATGGATGCTTAGATTTGTACATGCGCAAGATGTGCACAATCATCTGATTGACAACCCATGTCTGGCCATCGATTTGGGAGTGGAAAGCAGTGGATTTAGTGAGCTTGGTGTCCAACATTGACTAGAGACTTGACCAAAATGTGATGAGGAACCTGTTGTCCTGATCTGAGGTGATGGTCTGTGGTATCCCAAAATGGACCCACACCTGTTTGAAGAAAAACTTGGCAGTATCTATCGCTGTGATGCTCTTATTCCAGGTTGTGATAATGGCCATGTTCAAAAACCGATCAACCACCAAAAATACACAATCATTGTCGTGCTTGGTGAACGGAAGGCCAAACATGTAATCCATCGAGATGGATTCCCAAGGCCTCTCGAAAGTAGGAAGTGGGGTGTATAATCCTTGCTTCTTGATGGTGGGCTTGGAAATGGCATATGCAGTGAAAGATCTAATATACTTGTTGACGTCTTGTCAAAGTTTTGGACAATAAAATGTTTTTGTAGAACAACCATAGTTTTCTCCATGCCAAAATGTCCTACCATCTGACTGTAGTGAGCCTCCAAAATCATCTTTTCATGCTTTCTTGTAGGAACACAGAGGTGGCCCAGATGGTATAACAGTCCATCTTGGATGTGAAAATCGGTGACATTCGCTCCTGTACCCAAGAGCTGATAGGTGGTGGTGAAGTCAGTGTCACGCTGATAAAGTTGGGGCCACTCAGATGCCTCATGCATGCAGGAATGGAGCATTATGGTGAGTGCAGGAATAGGAGGGAAACTAAGGTAGTCAACGACATGATTTGTGCTCCCTATTTTATACTTGATGTTGAGATGGAACTGTTGTAGGTATGTGGACCACTTTTGATGGCGGTCATTCTGCAACTTCCCTTGTGTCTGTATGAACTGCGGAGGCTTGTGATCAATGTGGATGATTTTCTCATTTCCCAGAATGTAATGTTTCCACTGATGGCAGGCTTGTACAATGGAATACATTTCTTTGTCATAGGTGGGGTATTTCCAGACAATATCTAAGAGTGTCTCACTATGGTATGCTAATGGATGACCATGCTGAGTGAAAACTGCATCGATAGCATAGTCTGAGGCATCAATCTCAATCTCGAACAATTGTTACAGATCACGTAAGGAGAGTATTGGAGTTGAGCACAAGTGATGCTTCATATCATAAAATTCTCTTTGTTGTGCTTGCCCCCATGCGAACTTTGTCGTACCACCACCCTTGGTTACATTGTTGAGGGCCCATGCAATATGGGAGAATCCCAACACGAACCTCTGGTAGAAGTTGGCAAGTCCCAAGAATCTTTGAAGCTCGGTTAGTGTGGTTGGGGCTGGCCAGTCACAAATGACTTGGCTATTAGTTGGATCAACATGTACCCCATGCTCATCAACAATGTATCCCAAGTATTGGACCCTATTCATGCCAAAGGAGAATTTTTCCAAGTTGACATATAGCTTGTGCTACCATAGAGTTCCCAAAACCTATTGAATATGCTGCATGTGCTCCTCCCAAGTTCTATTGAAGATGAGGATGTCATCCAGATATACCAACACAAAAGAGTTTGTGAAGGGTCTCAATACATCATCCATCAATCTCATGAAAGATGTTGGTGCATTTGTTAAGCTAAAGGGCATGACCAGCCATTCGAAGAGACCTTCTTTATATTTGAAAGTTTTCTTCCATACATCAGTTGGTTTGATGGGAACCTGGTGGTAGCCAGACTTTAGGTCAATCTTGCTAAAGAACTTTCCACCCTTGAGTTGGTCAAGAAGGTTGTCAATTCGGGGAATCGGGTACCGGTTCCTGACTGTGATTTTGCTTAGTGCTCTGTAATCAATATAGAGCCGCCAAGTCCCTTCTTTCTTCTGCACCAACATAATCAGGTTTCCACAAGGGGAGGAGTTGGGTCGGATGTGCCCCTTTTGAAGAAGCTCTTGGATTTGGTGCTTGATTTCGTCATTTTCCATCAGCGAACTATGATAGACTGGTTCATTAGCAGGGCACCAGGGGTTAGATCAATTGGATGCTTTACTTGGTAGTACGTCGGTACCCTGGTGGGTGAGGAGATGATGTCTCTCTACTCTTCCATGATCTTGTCCACTTTCTTCTACTGCAAAGAGAGGCTCTGTGTAGAGGTCATGGATTTGGTGGTGACCTTCCGCTTATTGTGAGTATGGATCACAAATAAGACGAACTTCACGGTCTATGAAATGACCTTACTACATTACTTAGTAGAGATTAAAAAATAGTAGTAGGCAGCGTTATCTCTGGTATCTTGTACAATTGTCTACCCAAAGTAATAATAACATTATGGGGTCTAGACTCATACATAATATGTCGCTTCTACAAATATGGTTGGCTTAAAATAACATCACAAACTTCAAGGGGAGAAATATCACACAATACCTTGTCTTTGAAGGGCTTGATGTTGTAGGGTAGATGACACTGTTGGCTGACATAGAGATCTCGTCCTTGGCAAATCTAGTCGATGGTGTAGGGTTGTGGGTGCATTGTTATCAACAGGTCCGGCCGCTTGATGACCTCTGCTAAAATCAGGTTCTTCTGACTGTTGCTATCAACAATGAAATGCAACGGAGTTACCTTTACTCACATCTGTGACTGAAAGAGGCATTCACCTTCCTTTGGTTCTTCTGGTTCGCTTGGTTGGACTTTGGTGGTAGCGACAATGGCACCGGGTTCGACATCGATGATCTGCTTCCCATTTTCCGGATTTGATTCGGAGTCAGAATTTGCCTCTAACTCGAAAGCTTTCAGCTCAACCACCAGTGGCTGCTTGGAGTGACATTCTTCGATGTTGTGCCAAGGGATTTTATGGTATTCACACCATTTTCCCATGTCCTTCTTCGTCTTCTCATTACTCTTCTTGGGTTGTGGCTTGAACTGGTTGTCCCAGGAGTGGCCATCTTTTCTCTATCCCTTGTTTTGTGGGTTGGGGCCACCTTTGCCTTGCTTCAGTTGTGAGGCGTTTGCAGATCCAAACTCTCACCTCTTCTACTTAAATTTCTACTCGATATTGATAACATATCTATAAGCCACACCTAATGATGTGATGTCTAGAAACTCCATTTCTATTTGAATGTATCTATGCATATAGCCGTGGTATTTGAGCACTAGATGTTGTTCAGAGTCTTTGATACCCAATTTGGTGCATAGGGTATGGAAAATGTTGGTGAAATCTGGTACTGTTTGGTCCCTTTCCTGACACAACATGGTCTATCTTGTGTACAAGTCCTCATAGCTTCCAACAAGGTAGTAATGTTCTTTAATGGCGTCCCAGAAGGAATCTCATGTGGGGGAGACTGCAAATACTATAGATTCCTCTATCGCCCTTTGCACAGAGTAAGTATCCCACCATTTATCTACAGTATCCACATCTATCAGTCCTTCAAATAACGGAATATCAAAATTTACATGTACCTTGAAGGGCATTGCATGGACGCTTGACGAAGATGCATCTCTTATGGGCAGTTGCCGAATGATCTGTGCAAAGTTGTCCATCATTTCTTTCCTTTGTCACGTAGGGGCTTCCTCGAGCAACATTTTAAAAGGATCTCCTACTCCATCATCTTTCTTCTTGTCCCCCATGGGTTGTTGCCGAGCTCAGCGTGGATGATATTGCAAAGGCTCGACTGGTTCGAGCCCCAACTTCTTGTACCCAGATCTTGTCGGGGACATGCACAAAGAAAAATAAATGAAGAGCAGACCGCTCTGATACCACTAGTCCGGATTTATGAGTGAAACGAAAGAAATAACATAATGAATACAATAACACAAAGATATGGAGAACAACAACAGATATCCAGTGAACAATAACTTCTATTGAATAAATAAAATAGGCTGAAACTATAAAACTGCAGAACTGGAAACAACTTGCTCAAGTGGTGGTAGCTATCTTTGAGAAGAGATGTGGCTTGCTATGCACATTCGTCTGAGCAGAATGATTACAATGAGGCTCCAGAGGCCTTTTTAACATTATTCATGAATTCCAAAACCCTATACATCGAAAAACCTAACCTTATGAGATGAAACACCAAAAGTTATGTGGGCCCTGATGGGTAAGTTGGTACTTCAACTTCCCACGGTCGTAACTTTTGCATACAACCTTTGTTTTAGGCACGTGATAGCCCATTGGAAAGGCATTTTCGAGAACTACACATTATGCCATAAAAATCTGAATCCGTCTACAGTTTGACTATGGCACACCAAAAAAACACTATTTAGGGCCCCAAAACGACCCTAAAAGTACAGAAAGATGTGCTAGCATGAAAACTTAAAAAATAAGCCAATTGGATTAGGTGGTCGGCCAACAATATCCACCTGAAAACTATGTAGGGTTTTATATAACCCTAGAAGTGTAGAACCCACAATTACAAAGGATTAGAGAAGAACATGTTCAGCTAAAAACTGTCAAGAGGAGCCAGTTGGAATAGGTGGGTGGCCACCAATATACACCTAGATCATCCTCAAGGCTAAAGTTGAGGAAATTGTTGTATAATTGTTGAAGGTTCCCATGTGGAATCTTTTGGTTGTATATCTTTCCATTGGATCAATACTTCCTTGATTGTACATTGGTGCAACTGACGCTCTCTAGTATCCAATACTACTTCAGGATGGAGCCAAATGGAGCCTTCTTCGTCAAATTTAGGTAGGTTGGTTTTTACTTTACAATTTTATCACACAACCTATTTCAAATAGGACACATGAAAGATTGGATGAATCTTGGAGTGTTTTGGGAAAGCCAACTTGTAGGTAGCCTAACTAATGCACTGGATGATCTGATAGGGACCATAGAACTTGGGAGCTAGCTTCTGGGAAAATTTATCTTTGAGTGATGTCTATTTATGATGTTGCAAACAAAGAAACACTTGATCCCCTTCAGTGAAAGAACATTCAGATATATGTTGATCATCTTGTTGTTTCACTCGATTTTGTGTCATGACCAAGTTGTCCTTGAGGTTATGTATAATGGCTTTACTATTGTGAAGCATTTTATCTACTGCATGAACCTTGGAGGTGCTTGGTACATATGATGCCACTGACAGGGGGTTTTGGCCATAAGCCACTTCATATGGTGTCATTTTGTTAGCTCCATAAGAAGTGGTGTTGTACCACAATTTGGCAAGGGAAGCTATTATGCCCATTGGTGTGGCGTTTTAGAAGCAAAGCATCTTAAATAGGTATCTAAGCACTTGTTGAACACTTCTATTTGACCATCCATTTGAGGATGATATGCAATGCTCCAGGGATGATTTTAAGGATGGAAGTTTATATTAAAATGTATAAACCTGGGAAAATCTTGCTAGTCCTTAATATGCAAAATGTAAAATGTTTGGCGATAATTTTGTAAAAATATTCAAATTTCTAAGTATTTTATATAGTCTCTATAAAATTTTGGCAATTTTTAAGGTAAAATAATTTTATTCTATGGAATTTGGGCGAATTGTTTTTAGAAAAAATGGAAATTGGCGAATCGTTTTTTGGGAAAAACAATGGAAAATTAACCCATTTGTGAAATTTAGCCCCTAAAACCATCTATGTAATGCTCATATTCAACTATTTGCCTTGAAGTTTAATTAGCACCTACCAAAATTTGCTAGTGAATGTGGGGTCCCGATCCGAGACAATGAAAGTGGGAATACCATGCAGCTTAAATATCTCGTCCATGAAGGCCTAAGCCACCGAGGAAGGAGTGAAAGGATGAGATAGGGCACAAAAAATAGCAGCATTTGAAAGACGATAAAAAACCACCATGGTGACTGATTTGTTGCCCTCTTTTGGGAGTCCCACGATAAAATCCATTGAAATGTATGTCCAAATATGTGTTGGGATTGGTAGTGGTTGCAATGTCCCTAGTATCTTCAATGTTTCTCCCTTTTTACTTTGGCAAGCATCATAGGATGCTACAAAATCTTGGATATCTGTTTTCATGCCATCCTAGAAGAATGAATGCTTATTTATTTCATAGGTTTTATAAAAACCAGAGTGACCTGCTATCGATGATGAATGTATCTCATCTGAGACTCGTTCTTTTAGGGCTGAATTGTTTTCCATAATGTTGGAAACGTAATCCATTAGAGTTACGAAGTTAATGGAATATGAACAATCAAGTTCGTGTAACAGTTATTAGAGTCCAAGAGACCCTTGGAAGATGAACCAAAGGGTCATAATCATCTATATATGTTGTATCATATCATTAATGAAAACACTTCATGCCTATTCTAAATCGTGAATCCAACAGTGGTATCAAAGCCTATAGTTCTTAGGCCTAAAATGTAGTCCATAAAAGGTTACTTTTGAGTGTTTTATGTGTAGAACCATCTCTATTGTCTCGCCTACCATGAGCGTTAGTTTCATTTTTCAATCTTCTAGTCCACTCAATGCTTTATCTCTTTGATTATTCCCTGTGGCAATCTGCACCTCTGCGTGAGTTTTCCAATGCCCTCTCTACACAGGTGTTAGGGTTTTCTCCAAAATCATTAGCGTGTAAGAACACCTATGCAAACTTAGCAAATGAATCCATTACTTGGGATACATACGCGACACAAGCTAGAAGGGTGCCACAACATTGACTATTGGATTTTGATGATTAAAAGATAAAGTTGTTGGGGTTTCTCTATGAATTTTAACACGGTGGTTATTAAGAAATGGTTACAAATCTGGCATCAACAACAAAATCTTTGAATACAATATTATAAAAATAACAAAAAATAATTATTTAATATTATAAAAGTAAAAAAATAATAAACATAATATAATATTTAAAATAAAAATAAAAATATTTAAACAAATAATTCATTATTCATACATTATGAGAATGACTATCCTCTCATAAAGTAACTTTTTATTTTAAATTGGTAGATGCGTATATATATATATATAATAAAAAAAATATTTAAGTGAAATAATTTAATCATAAAATAATTTTAACATGATTACTTTTCTATCTCCTCATACTTTGCAAAGCACTTAAGAAAACACACATGCCATAATTTACATATCGTAATTGCTATTAACCAGGCATACTTTGCAAAGCACTTAAGAAAACACATGCCATAACAAGAGAAACTTGAAAATAACAAATAGAAAAGAAATTATAAATACAACATTTGAAGTGTATTAGTTGTTGGCCATGCTTAGTGGACAATTACATCCTCCATCTCCCATCTTAAGAGACAAGTGGGCCATGCTTACTGGACAATGACATCCTTCAACTTGAGTTCGAACACCGGTGGACACCCATGATTTAAATAGCGGATTATTGTTCGAACACCGGTGGACACCCATGACTTAAATAGCGGATTATTGTTGGGACTACTACGATTCAGAAACTTCCTTTTAAATGTATAATGAATGAGATTGGGTACAAAACAAAAAAATGCACTAGTACAAAATTCTATTAATGAAATTGGGTCCAAAACCAAAAATTAAACTGTTAACATAATTGTTACCCAACTTTATTAATGAAACTGGGTACAAAATAGAGCACAAAATACAATTATGAAAAGGTCCAAAATAATAGTATAAAATACATCTATCAATTGTTACCTAACTTTATTAATGAAACTGGGTCCAAAAATGAAACTGGGACCAAAACATCGCACAAAATAGGAGAAAATACAGCGATCAATATAATTGTTACTTAACTTTATTAATAAAACTGGGTCCAAAACATAGCACAAAATATAATTATCAAAATACAATTATCAAAAGGTCCAAAATAATAGTACAAAATACAACTATCAATATAATTGTTACCTGTCCTCGAGGTGTAGGACAGTCGGTGACGGAGTGTGTTGTTAAGCTACTCCGTGATGTTAAAGTCACTGGTTCAAAACCTGCGGGGACAAAAAATCCAACCATGTTAAGGGTTGGTGTGGCTCAGGCCGGGTGCGATCCCCGGGTGATTTTGACGGCTTAGATGCCCCTGAGTTGCCGTTTCTCAAGCCACAGGTTAATCGCGTAGCCAATAGGTTCCGCACAAATTAACAAACAAAAAAAATATATAATTGTTACCTAATTTTAGTAATGAAACTAGGTCCAAAACATAGCACAAAATATAATTATCAAAATACAATTATCAAAAGGTCCAAAATAATAGTACAAAATACAGCTATCAATAACTTTGATGGGTTAGTTAGTTCAAAATTTCAAATTTACCTTGTCTCTCAATTGCAAATTTTATGAAAGGTGTTTGGTTTTCATGCATGTTATTTTAAGTTTTATGCAGATTTATAAGTGTCGTTTTTTTTTTTTTTATGTTATATGTTAATTTCATCATCATAAATTTTCATGCTCACTATATTTTAACTATACAATTTTCTATGATAAAATGTGTTGTCCTTTGACATGAAAAACACATTGTATACAATGTCATGTATGGATTGATAGAAAAAACAATGAGATTCAAGCTTTTGAAGATATAAATCAAATAGAACTTGTGAATATCAATACTTGACCATTTCAACTATCCCATTTTATATACACATGTTTATGGTGTGAATTATAAAACAATGAAATGCAAGTTTTTTTTTGTATTTTTGTTCTCTCTTTGCTCGTTGTGGTTAAATTTTTTCCCCATTTATAATAACTTCACACAAATACAGACAATGTGTGATTCTCTATATAGTTATAAGATATCTGGTTGTGTATATATAGGAAGAGAGTGGATATTCCTTTGCTATTAATTTTAACTTTCTTTTTTTCAGTATTTTCATTTATTTATATCCTTATATAGCTTAATAGTAGCTTCTCTATTTAATAAAGTTTTAGTTTCTCCATTACTTCCCAAAGTTTTATTCAAAACAATACTATTACTTTGATAAATACCGTTACCACTAGGTAAAAACCATTTTGACAAAGAGCTTGACTATTTATTTTTCCCATTTACTTATCTTCCTCTCTAAAATTAGATCAAAGAATGATTTTATAATTTCTTCATTGTCAAGAATAAATATCATTTTGTTAAGTTCCTCATAGATTACACACGAAAGTCTCTCCATTTAAATTATTATTTGAACAATATAATAAATGGAAAAGGAAACAAAATAACAATATAATATAATATAATTTTGCATGATAAGCCCTACTCTATGTCTTCTTTTCTCCACAATGATTTGATCCCATGACCATGAGCATGACAAATGCAATTTCTCCCTCAAATATAATTGTAGGGTTTGTATTTGTTTTGTGTTAGCGCTATGTTAATTCCCGCAGGTTGTTAGGGGGAAAAAGAAATTTAACAGAGGTAACTTACCAAAATCACTTCGAAATTGGGATCTAGCCTTGCTAGTTTCAGAAAGGGATCTCTCTATATGATTTAGATATGTTTGGGTTTTAAGATATTAGGCTAGTTAAATGAATATGGGTTTGTTTGTTTTGATTTTGAAGATTGGCTGAAAAATTGTTTTACACATCCATTGGGCTATGGGGTCTGTGTTAAGGATTGAGATCAGATACCGATTTTGTTAGGTTTCTTCACAGGGCACGATAATGAAAATGTTGGATCTTTTAGAATTAAAGTGATGGAAAGAAAGAAACAGGTGAGATAATCAATCACAATAAAGAAGCATTTACTAATTTCTTTATTACAATATCAGAAGAAGAACATTTAAATCACTAAAAGCCATAAACAGAGTGCATGAAACAAATTCTGTACTTTAACTTCTTTTAAACGATTAGAGATAGAAAACAGAGTGATAACGAAGTAAGATAAACATTTAACAAAGAAAAGTAAACATCAACAACACCAACATGCATGAATCTTGTGAATCGTCCTTTTTATTACTGATGGATCTCTTCAAAAAGATTACAGAGCTAGCTTGCTTGGGTGAAAAATCAACCCTCAATACTTCAAAGTAAGAAGTATTTATACAAAAAATTACATCTGATCCTGTCATTAATGATCAAGATATGGTGGAGAAAAAAATCTAACTAACTAGATTACATATTGCAAAAAGATAGGAATGCTAAATGATCCTTGAATCCTTGATGTTGATTCTGAGGAGGTGGTTGGTGATTCATCTTTGACTTGATTATGACCATTCCACATGCTGACTCAGATGTACACATCATCTCTACTCGATCAAAGTACACAGGTCTTCCCATCTCTTTTGACTAGGGATGGTAACTTTAAGTAACCTTCGGTATACTTCATCCATCTCTGTGTACTTGGAAAAGGTGGGCTTGGTGATGAAGATGTACTTGATCTCGTGTTGGATGCTCATGTCCAACTGCAGAGTCTCCAAGAATGCTTTGCCAGTGATGCTGCCTTGTATGCCTACAAACTTATAACCATCCTTTGCCACTGTTATGATCTTTTGTTTGTAGTCTGAGAGAGTAATCAACTTGTCATTGATAAAAAATAAACCTGGAAGACCTTTCTTGTGCAGAGAGTTAACCTTGCTGAAAAACTTCTGCATTCCAATATCCATCATCTAGACTCTCTCCTCAAGTTGCAACATCAATCCCCTCTTGGTCAACACTTTCTTGACCTCAAGGATAGTTTCTATCCTATCCTCAATTTCCAAAGCTTCCAGCACCTCTTTTGTCTTAGAATTCAAAAACCTGATGATCTCATTTGCCTCTTGTTATCGGACTAATCGGTAGGTGCAGACACTAACAGATCTCCCTAGATCCACCTGGATCTAGAACAAAATAGGACAAGACATGACTCTTTCCCTAAGTTATGACCATTGAATTAGCTAGTAGGGAGGAACAATTAACATACCTCTGTATCGCTTCCTAGGGTCTCTGTTGCTCCGCTTCGCTCTGGTGCTCTCGTGAGGTCAAGACCAAGACAACACAAACCAACCAAAGTGATGATAGAAAAATATATTCAATCGTCAACTTATGTGTATGATCAAGGAATTACACAATAAAGTAAGAATGACTTTATGGGAAAAGGACATGTTGCTGTATCATATTAATCGAAAGTAGAAGATACAACATGATCGCCTTGATGTCGCAACTTCCTTTCGGTGGCTCTTGGTTCCAACACACACACTTGCTCGATCCTTGCATGAAGAAGACCCGACTCCTCTTTATAGACCTTCTAGAGTCTCCAAGCTCCTGTTCAAGCTAGGTCCTTCACACAATTCCTTCACCAATTTTCCAATTAATCTTGCTTAACCTTTTCCATGAGAATCCCATCAATATATAGGAGAGGATGAGATGGTTACTTGGATAAGAATGATCCCACAATATC
>SNQJ01S0056327.1:59977-71737 GCA_010110895.2 Picea sitchensis | reverse complement strand
ATTTGATGTCAAATCGACTTGGGAGCCGATCCATTAGTGGTTGGGAGGCCGACCAGCTTCATAAATGCGCCGTTTGGCAGGCGCGCGGGTTTGGCACCCCACAGCCGCGCATATGCGCCCAATATACGAGGGTATTGCGCGCGCGCGCTCATTTTTAGTGGGTATGCTGCGCTTTTTAATTTTATAGCCATTTTTGTATAGTTTTTGGCCCTTTTGATGTGCTGTGGATTTACTCCTTGTGCCATGAATGCCTGTTTTCCTGTGCTGATGATGTGGAGTTCTTGTCGCCCTGTGCGGACGAAATTTCAGTGATAACAGTGCATTAAACCCATAATGGAGGAAGCATCCTTGACAAGCTTCATGGGAAGCCGATACAACACATGAGCATAAGAGCAACTAGTCTATTTGCGAAAAGAGAACAGAAAGAGAGAAATAGCAGCTAGAACATAGATGGCGAGGCCACAGAGATCACAACAGTTATTCAAACCCATCAAATTTTTGATAGTCACCACTATGTCACCATCGAAGCCAGTAGAAGAAAGCCAGAGTGTCAGACCAACCAGGGTTAAAACTAGGTCACGAGGATCGTTGGACGAGGATGAACAACAACAGCTGGAGATCATCAATGTTGACAAAATCCCATCCCCAGAGATGATACCAGTGAATCCCACACTGATACTGGAAGAAATTCAACAGCCAGAAGAAGAGGCCATGAAGGTAGATACGCCAGCAGTGGTGCAGGAGCCTCAGAACCAGGAAGTAGAAACCCTAAAGGAGGTGCAACCAGAGAGCACCGAAACAACCCAAAAATTTAATATAACGACACTGAATCCAGAAGAAGCAGTGGAGCTAGACGAGTCACAGACCACTATCTCAGACCACCCACTAGAAGGAATGGTAGAAGATATCACGGGTCGACCAGACTATTATGTGAAAGAACAACCGGAAGGCACTGGAACTTTGAGCTAGCTAGGGATGATTTTAAGGATGGAAATTTATTTTAAAATGTAGAAACCTTGGCGAATCTTACTAATCCTTCATATGTAAAATATAAATGTTTGGTGATATTTTTGTAAAAATATTCAAATTTATAAGGATTTTATATAGTTTTTATAAAATTTTGGCAATTTTTAAGGTAAAATAATTTTATCCTGTCGAAATTGGGCGAATCATTTTTAAAATAACAAATCTTGTTTTTGGAAAAACCATGGAAAATTAGCCCATGAGTGAAATTTATCCCCTAAAATCATCCATGGAGCTATCCACCACCATCGAAGAAGGACAAGTTGAAAATAATGAGCTCGCCTCGCAAGAAACCTGCCATAGAAATCATGCAACCGTGGATACCAGAGGGGGTACAGGTAGGACCGGACCTGTTGGGTCGTGTAGGGAAGCTCAAATACTTGGACCACGATGTATATATGAAGACAAGTTTCCAGAACTTGTGAAGAGGGTATTCATGCAGACGATAGGCAAAGATCAATTTGGAGAACTGATTGATCAGCCACGCCAATGGGCAACCGGGTTGGGAAAGACAAGAATTTTAGTTCTGTTGGACTTATGACATTTTGGCAGAGGCCAGTATGCAACATCATGTGTCAAACAATTGTTAGCAGTCACACATGGAGGGGACATATGGCTGGACAAGCCCATCCCCATAGTTGTGGAGCTTATTGCGAAGATAACAAGATTACCATCCCGGGGTATGGATCTCGTGCATACTCTGGATGACAAATCCAGGGAGAAATCACTAACAGAAGAGATGAAGAAGAAGTATGGTACTGACAGGGGAATGAGAGGGATCATCATCAAGAGGATCAATGATTCCACAACACAATTGAGTGAAAAAATATTAGCATGTAAGCTTCTAAGAAAATGTCGCAGGGAGGAAGTCCCAGCTGGAGTTGTTGCAATTGCAGCCCAGTTCACATAAGGCACCACAGTGAGCCGGGCGCCATATATTTTGAACTTGTTTATGGATGATTGCAAGGTCACACAGGATCTAGGAACAGAGTTCCATTACTCATGGATGATAACACTAATAGCCTTTATGGGCTGGAGGGAACCAAGGTATGTAAATTTTTGTTTCAGACCCAAACCAAATCAGGGAGCAAGGTATTTATTACTGAGAGCTGGGCCAAATGCCATGCATAATAGGGAGAACATGATCATATCTAAAGCATACCTATGTGACATGAAGGAATCCATCAACTAAATGTGGAGAATAACACCAGTGGCTATCGCACGGTATGGGGACATTGCTAATTTCAGGGTCACACAACATACAGTGTGGAAACATGCGTGGAAGGGTCCCGATAAACAATGGCTATAGATGAGCTATTGTATCACAGAGGGGGGCATTGACATAGTAGTCAAAGATTGGGAAGATGAATGGAGGATTCCATTAATCACCTAGGAGTTTCCAGAAAGAAAAACAGGAGAAGAGGGGGGGCAAGAAGGAACGCAGCCTCAGGAAACACAAGTGCCTAAGAAAAGAAGGACGGGCCAGACAAAGACAACATTGACAAGCGAATGCATAGAGAAAGAGGGAACCCAAAAGGGGGAGAAGGGGAATACATAGCCAACCAAGGATAAGAAAAAGTAGGCTGAGGCTATAGTAAGTCCCAATTCCCAAGAAGCAGGGGGAAGTAAGAGACCAACCACGCAAAGCAGAGGAGCATGCAAGAAAATGAAGGCACAAAGACCACCTCCAGAATATACAATTACATATGATGATGCAGAGATGATATCCCAAATGGTCCAGGATTGCCTATCTGAGGACTTTGACCATGCAACACATCACAAGGACAAACTTCAGAAGGAGCTGGCAGAAATGGGGCAGTTCCTTAAGAAATTCAAGGAAGTATAGATAGCAAGTAGCTGCAGGAGATAGAGCAGTAGGTTAGCATAGCAGCTGACTTGTTCGATAAAGAAACACAACTTTGGACAAAGTTGGAGGACAATCAGCAGGTCCAAAAGTGGGACAAGGAGGAGGAAAGGCTCAATGCAACAATTCAAGAGCTCAAGTAGAGGTAAAATACGATGCCAATCCCAGAGCACATCAAAGGGACACAGGAGATGAAGAAGCTGCAGGAAGAACTCACCATTGCACAAGTGCATAAACAAGAGTGACAGGCTCAAATGGAACCATTGCAGGAATGGGTAGCAGAAGTACTGGCACAAGCAGAGGAGGATAAAACATAGATAGTGCAGACACAGGCAGAATGTGAAGGATTGATCAATGATGAAGTTGCAGTCCAGGTAGTGGACACAATTAAAGAGAAGACCACGCAGGCGTAGATACAGGTAGCAGAGCTTAAGGAAAAATTTTAGGCGATGACCAAGGAGATCGATAAAACTTAGAAGGATTAAGTGGCTCGGGACGAGCCATATGTCAGTGTTGAAGGCCTATTGACAGTAGGCCGAAATGGAAAAAGTAAGATGATTTTGGGAAAGAAAGCATGCAGAAGGAAAGTGATAGATGGAAGGAAGCACAACACGCGCACATGCAAGGAAGGTAACAACTGGAAGGAAGAACAACACAAAAGCATGGGAGGAATACCTAACGACAGTAGGGTTAGGGTTTTGGTAATGTATTGTAATGGCTGAAGAGCTAGTAATGTATAAATATAGATACTTAGGCATCGTAGGGGGGTTCAGATGTATTATGGTTGATGTTCATATTTGAGGAGAGTTTTTGGAGTCATAACACTATAATGTTTTGATGTATGATCCATTTTGGTAAGATGTTGAGTTGAAGACGAGACAGAGGGTAGATCTTGAGGGTTATATCATAGGCTATGGAGCCTGGTGCGATCTAGTCTACCTCATACAGATCTTACCTGACGGGGAAGGGTTGTAAGAGCGCGGTGCTATAGATGCAGAACTACCTTACTAAAAGAGCCAAGATCCAAATCTTTGTGGACGTAGCCTAGGAGGGGGTGAACCATGGTGATATATGTGTTATGATATTGAATGCATGTGTGCCTACATTTCTTTCCAATAGATATTTCTTTACTAAATGAGTGAATGGATAAACCTGTTGCATTACTGAGTAAATCAGTGTTATATTTCTTATTCAATGAGTAAATGACAAAATATTGTATTCACAGTAATGGTAATAGTTCATTATATTTCTCTCATATCTCGTGCTCAATCCTAGGCTATAAAAACATGAGTCTTACAACCACCCATTAAAGCTATCTCGGGTGAGATTGTGCAGCGCATCCTGTGCGCTGTGTCGCCTTTTGGTTTACCAGAAGGGATGATAGTTTTAGAGGCTTTGTTGGAAACCAGAATGACATGAACCTTGGGTCAATAAGAATCTCAGAGTAGAATAGAAGAATAGTAACCAACATAGGTATTTTCCAGGGTGGATAAAATCATTTCTCCAGTCTGTCTATGCATATCCATTTGATCGGTTGGATGCACCTCTTTGGTATCAAACTCAAATGTTGACCTTTTATAATCAGAAATCATTTTGGGGTGAGGCACCTATGCCTACAAAAATTCCATGTTCATCCTCCCTTTCTCTATATAAAAGGCAGAGATAAACCTATGCTATGTTGTAGATGTATGTTTCTAGAATTGAGCATAGGTATTGTTGGTCAACATCTCATTTTTCTTTTTGATCAAATTATACTTCTCAAAGATGTTGAGTCTTGCAGGTTCTTGTGAAGACTTGGTTGACAATGTGATGTCTCTTTTTTACCTAGACAAAGAAGTGGACATCATTTGCTGGCTACCAGAGAAAAATGGTGAATGTTCTCCCTCCATTACTATGGTGGACTGAGTTTCTTCTTCTCTAGACTTGTCAGGTGTATGACTGGTCTTGGGTCTTTTCCTATAAACTTGGAACTCGTCTGCTGAGACTTCTATGACTAAGGGACACACTTCTTTCCTAGGCCTCTTCTCTACTAGTACCTATGGAGTACTTGCAGGTGAAGGTTGTTGTTTTGTGTCTAGCAATGTGTTTTCCTCCCATCTTGTTTGGTTCATGTATCACTCAATCTCAGGTTTAGGCACATGAGCGTAGGGGGAAATCATTTTCTTTAATCTGGTTTCCACAATGATACCACAGGGATCATAGCGCCATGGGAAACTTTGGCTAAACTTCATCTCCTGTAACAACTTGTTTGCTTCTTCCCCTGCAACTCGACTGTTGCAAATAAAAGAACCTATTCGTCCCTTGATCCTCAACTGTTGATTCTTTTTGAAAGCCACAAAGTGAATATAATATGAATTTATCATTTGTCAGATATATTCTAGAGTGAATATTCTGACAGCTAAATATTTGGGCAGCTTGTAAGGGGATAGTTCACATCTGTAGACCCTAATCTCCATATGATCCTGGTATAGGTACCAGTCAACTATTTTAGCAAGGTCTGATAAGTGTAGAATCCTTTGAATTTCTTCATTTATACTAGGTTATGTTCGTCCATTGAGCATGCTTACCCCTGGGTGGTAAAACTAGTCGATGCATTGCTTGAAATTGAACTCAGATGAGTTCTTTCTCACTAATGATATCCAGGATGTGATAGGTTGTGGGTTACCATCTTGTTCTAGCTTCTGTAGGGAGAAGGAGAACTTCTCTGCTTGGAAAAAGATGAACATGTATTCAAATATTGAAGAATACCTGAACATACCCTTTGTAGAAAACTTGAAGAGTTGTTCATGGATGTTGTCGACTAGAAACTAGATGTATTTCAATTGTACAGTAGCCTGATCTTCGATGGAAAATATGGATAAGAAACCCAAGATGGGTTCATCTACCCACTCGTCTGAATAATATCCTAAGAGGCAACACAAGGAAGAAATGATCTGGTTTCCTTTTAATAAGAAGATGGATGAGTGGTATGGGGGATTCATCTTGGGTAATTAGGCATTTTCAGGAAGGAAGAGCTTGAAGATCTGAGCTCTATGTGGGAATGACAAATTTTGGTACATCTTAGAATATTGATGGAAAAAGGGGAAAGGGAGTCAGGTCTGGGTATCCGCATTATCTGGTCTATCATTTCTAGGGTAATGGTGAAAATATTTTCCCTAGATGAAAAAACAATGGCTCTTTGGCTAGGGAGATAGTGTGCCTGAAATTTTAGAGAAAAATCTGGGAAATGGTATGTCTGAGGGAAGAGGTAGAGTAGAAGATTGGACTCCCAGAGTCCAATCTCATCGCTCTAGTCTAGAAAAATGTCTCTGCGCTAGAAGTGCAATTCGAAGAAGTCAAATTCGCACTTCGGCTCTGTAATTAAGTAGTCTTTATCGACCAATGATGTTTGATCCAGGTAGACAGGAGGAGGGAGGAAAGGATTCTCTTTGATCTATGAGGATTTGGATTTGGGTGCCATTAATCTGACTGATACTTGCAAATATGAAAAAAGGATGTGAACTATGTTTATTAGGCATTAATGGAGGTCATTTGACTGAAGAGAATGAAGAATGGTGGCTTCGACTGTGTCTGGATCATGAACAGTGTGATAATGGTGAAAAAACGGGATTAAGTGGATGACCGAGTGTCCGTTAGGGAGGGGATGATGAGTCAGCCAGTTAACGGTCATGGTCGACTGCATTGATTGGCCAACGAGCATATCAGGAGTGAGGTGGAGGGTAATGAGTGTGTAACGGGTGTATGGAGGTGACGTGGAGGGTAGTGAGTGCATAACGGTTGGTCGGGATGTGATTGGTGATAGGTGAGTGGAGTGTGACATGTAGGTAGAATGATGGAGCGTGGTGGCAGAGTGAGGAGGTGGTATGGAAGGGTTGTTTGGAGGATTTCTCGGAGGGGGGGTAGGCGATAAATGGTGAAGAGAGGGGGGGGCATCTGATTTGACAATAATGTGCCACGTTAGGAGGGGCTCACCCGGAAAATACCACTTGCTCGAAACCCCCCCACCCCCACCGTTAAAGGCATAATGGTCGGGGGGTGCGATATCCCCTGACATCCGTAGATCTGAGCACGTGCCAATGGACCACTGAGATTGGTGTGTGCTTTAGCACAAAGTGCCAAACCTGATATATCACCCCAAACTTAGGATAGCGTTTTTTATGAGTTTTTCGCTGCTCCCCTTCATTTTTGTCACCAAGAGGTCAAAATACAACATTTTAACTAAAATCAAATAATTTAATCAACTTTTCATCAATTTTATTGAAATGGAAGCCTACTAACCTATATCCTATTCTAATCACCTAACAAAATTAACCCAGATTAGATTGTTGGGATAAAGAATTACTCTAACCTAGGACATTTGACCAAGTTTAAACTGTTTGATCAAACTTATTCACTAACCTATCTAACTTGGCTAAGATTAGACTGTTTAGCCAAGTTTATTCACTAAAATATCTGCATAAATTCAAAGGACTTGACCATGGTTAGACAGCATGGATCAAGCCAACTTATTGCATGGGGTTTTAATCTTTTTCTTTAATACCCTCTTTTATTCTTTTCTTTCTTTTTCTTTTATTTCTTTTGTAAATCATTTGCAGAATAAAATATTATTTACAACAAAAATACAACTAGAGGGAAAATTTCTAGTCATTAGTTGATCCTATGAAACATAGGGTTATAACAGTGGCTCCACCCAAGGATGGTGCTCTCCTTGTGAGGTGCCAAGAACCTGCTACCAGATGTTTTGAAAATTTCTCTCCAGTGCTTCTTCTGCAACTAAATCTGGTGACACTGATCAGTGGCCCAGAGAATTCTCTTCAGACTTCAACCATTTGATCAACAACACCCACACATAGATGAAAAATAAAAATGGTTTGTGCAATGAAGTGAGTTTCTAAAAATAATTATTCCTGTGGAACATAATGCTTGAGCATCCTGCATTGATAGGTCCTCCTGGAAGATTTGATCCTTCACTGTCTTTGAGTAAGAATGCGTTGTTCTCTCTATAAGCCTGGATGATGTAAGGGCCTTTCCACAGATTGTTGAACTTCCCATGCTTTCCCTTGTCTTCATTTATAGAATCCCATTTTACTACTAAGTCACCCAGTTCAAAATCATCTTCCTTGGTTCTCTTTTCATAAATCTTCTTGATGCTCGCTTGGATTACTTGTGTCTAATCATACACCTCTTCTCTATACTGTTGTAGTTGGATCATATGATTTATTCTCCTTTGGGTATCATTAGGCTCTGCATGTACTTCTTGTAGCAGCTTCATAACGGGAACTCCTAAAGAAGTGGGGAAAACTTCATCAGTTCCATACACCAATTGGTATGGAGACATCCCAATTGATATTTTTGTGGTTAGCTTGTCAGCCCAAAGTGCATGAACCAGTTTGTTGTGCTAAGATTTCTTATTTTCCCGCAATAGCTTCTTTATGATATTCACCAAAATTTTATTTGAGGACTCAACTAACCCATTTCCTCGAGGATAATAAGTTGTGGAGTGACCCAAAGTAATCTAGTACTTGCTGCAAAATTATATTAGATTTTTGGATCTAAAAGCTGCTGCATTGTTAGTTATGATCTTCCTAGGGAATCCAAAATGAGACATAATATTAGTTTCCAAGAATTTAATAATGACAGAGTCAGTGGATTGCCTACAGGGTACAACTTCAATCCACTTTTTGAAGTAGTCTGTAGCTGTGAAGATCCACTTATGATGACCTGAAGAGGGTGGATGAATCTCACCAATAAAGTCCAAACCCCATTGTTGGAATGGAGCTTCAACTGAAATGGGTTTCAGGGGTAAGGAAAAATTTTCTTTTTACCTTCAAAAACCTGGCACTTGTGATAGGAGGTTACCTTTTTATGCACATCTGCAAACAAGGTGGGCCAGTAAAAACTGGCTCCGAGGATCTTGTTAGAAATAGTCTTACAACTTAGATGTCTGCCACAATATCCTTCATGGAAATCCTGCAATGCCTTGTCATCTTCATCCTTTAATAAACAATTAAGTAAAATTCCCCCAACATCTTTCCAGTAAAGGCTTCCATCTAGAATACAATATTTCAATTCTTTTAGTTTTAAGAATCTAGATTTAGTCTTAGTTAGACCAGGAGGAGCTTGTAAATTATGCAAGACAAATATGAGGTCTCTGTACCATGGAGAATTTGAGAATACCTCTCTGACATGTGGAGTCACCTTCTCTTCTTGTTCATCAACTATAGCTAAGAAATTTATGTCTAAAGCATGAAAATTTGATTCATCCATCAGTTTGGCTAAACCTTGACCCTTGATCAGTTTAGTTGGTTTAATTTCTATGTCATATTCAAGGATCATTGTAATCCATTTTCCCCTGCTTCCATCTGGGTTATCCCGAATCAAAATATCCTTCACCACTGCATTTGGAACATAAGCAATAGTATGAGAATGGAGAATGTAAACTCTAAAATCTTTTATTGCTTTTACCAGGGAAAAATCCCATTTCTCCATTATATTGTAGTTCAGTGCAACATCTCTCAAAGACTTGTTGAAAAAGGATATGGGATGCCCATGCCCTTCACTATTTTTCTGCAATAGTACTGCTGCAATGGTGTGTTCAGATGCAAAAGAGGATAAATAGAAATCCTTAGTGTAATCTAGACTGATCAATATAGGGGCTTATGTAAGAACATGTTTTACTTTCTCAAAGAACTGTTTAGATTCGACATTCCACTTTATTTTTGTGTCTTTTCTAAGCATATTTGTAATGTTCCTGAGGAGTTCTTCCAAATTTGGTATGAAGCTTCTCAGAAAAATTATTTTACCAATGAATGATTGCAATTATTTAATGTTCCTAGGGTGGTCTAACTTTTGGATGGCTTCTATTCTGCTGGGATCTATCTTGATTCCATATTTAGAGATTATATGCCCCAACAACTTGCCTTCTTTTAAACAAAAAATAGTTTTCTTGGGATTCAATGAAATCCAAAACTTTCTGCATTTCTCAAACACTCATCTGAGATGTTGTAAATGTTCCTCATCTAATTTGGAGTAGACAATAACATCATCCAAATATATGACTATAAACCTACCGAGCTCATCCACAAAGGAAATGTCCATTGATCTTTCGAAATTGACACCAACATTCATCAAACCAAAGGGCATTTTCACATACATGAAAGTTCCCCAAGGTGTGGTGGAAGTTGTTTTCTCCTGGTCATCTGGGTGGACAAGGTCTTGTTTATAGCCCAAAAAACCATATAGCAAAGAGATCCTACCACCTCCAACTACCTTTTGTAAGATGTGATCCATTTTAGGTAGAGGATAGTTGTCTTTGAGGGAAACCTTGTTGAGGTTTTTGATATCAATGCAAAGCCTGATTTCACCAGTCTTCTTTCTGGTAGGAACCAAATTGGAAACCCATTTTGAAAATATTAAGGGGACTATAATTTTGGCATCATACATCTTTTTGATCTCTTTTGCTATTAGGGGCAATAACTTTGGATTGTTTCTCCTAAGTTTCTTCCTGAAAGGCTTATGTTCATCTTTTATTGGGATATTTTGTTGTATGATACTTGTGTCATAAGATTTTAAATCCTCATAACTCCAAGAAAAGACATCTACAAATTCCTTAAATAGTTCAATATATTTGTGTTTTTGCTCGGGGGGTAAAGATTTAGAGAGTTTTATCATTTTGGGTTTTTCCTCTGTTCCTATATTACATTCTTCGACCTCCTTTCCACTAGGTTCAATTTTTGGCTTTTTTACTACATCGTTGAAATCAAATCGTTCTTCTAAAGGAACCAAGCCTCTAGGTAAAACATTATTATTCAATTGCAAAAAATCATAGTCTTAATCTTTCTCATTTATTTCATCTGAATCTACTTTATTTACACTATCCTTTTCTAAGTCTAAGTTATTTACACTATCATCATCACTCTCTACATCTATATTTGTACACTCAAAATCATTTTTAGACTGCAGGAAATCTTCAATTTGTTCATCGTTGCCAAATACTTGCCAGTACCTGATGTTGTCTGGGATAGTTGGTCTGCATTTCACCTCTACTGTGTATTGGCGATTTGGATGGAAAGGTATTTTTCATGTCGCTGTTGAAGTAGCCAATCCATTTGCAAGTATGTTCTGGCCTCTGGGCATTACCTGCAAGTCAATTTCAATGAAATATTGTAGAAAATACAAAACAACATTCCTATAAGCTCTGAGTCTAGGATGTTTTGCAAAATACTCACCCTTAATTTGTTTAACAACCAGTTCAGGGTCACCTCTTACCATAATCCTTTTGGCATCATGTTTCTTCAACAGTTTCAGGCCAAGCATCAATGCTTCATACTCAGCTATATTATTGGTGCAATGAAAATTTAATTTGTAAGAGTGACTTTTTGAATACCTAGCTTTATGATTATGTATCCACACCCCAACTCCAACTCCTTCCTTAATTATGGATCCGTCGAAATCCATACTCCAGAGGGGTTCTGGTGTTTCATCAGTTTCTGTTGTCACAATTTTACTTTCCTCAACGATTTCTTTGTTTTCCTGCTGGCAAGATGCATCATCTTCCAACTGTGCAATTTGGCTATCCAAGTCACCATCATTATATAAAATGAAGGAATACATGTCGGAATGAACAAATTACAATGGATAGTTATGTGGCTTCTCTTGATTGCTGACCATATATTTCATCAGAGTCTCTCTGTACAATCTTCTCTGTTGTCCAAATACTGGGATGGTAGCATAAGACATATCTAACTTCAAAGTGCCCTTCAACTTAGCTCCCCAATGTTGGTTGTGGAGCCTAATTATCTTCCTGATGCAGAGGTCCTTTGTTTTCAGCCGTGTCTATACCCCATGAAGTATTTACACCCCAGAAGTATGTA
>SNQJ01S0056327.1:35561-48505 GCA_010110895.2 Picea sitchensis | reverse complement strand
ATTAATTAAGTGTGAGAATCCACCTCACATTTGGTTTCCTATTTTTTTATAGAAGGTGGAGGATCTCATGGATGGTTGAAATATTTCCTCCTTAAAATCCTTTAGAGATATTTCTTCCCTAAAATCCTTGAGAGATATTTCCTCCCTAAAATCCTTAAGAGATATTTTCTCCCTAAATATCTTTCAGATCCCTTTTTAGTGGATCTGATGAATGATCCTCTCCATGGTGGTTAAGCCTCCAAATCCTATATAATGAGGGCTTTCCATGGAGGAGTGGAGGAATGTGGAGATTAGAGGTATAAAACCTATGGTCTCGGGAGAAAGCTTTAGGATATCAAACCTATGATTTTGGGAGCTTTGTGTAAGGATTGGACGAGGAGGAATTGGAATGTACTAGGGTATCTTGGGAGTCATTGACATCATTGGTGATTTCCCTGGCACTTGCTAATAGTTTACCTCAATCACCAGTAATCAAGTGGTTTCTACCATGTTCGACATCAAAACATCTATTCACATGGCTAGATTCGTACCACATCGGGATTGGGACAAAGACCTTGAGTTGAGTGTTCACTCTGCTATCTACTTTTCCTAGGCTGTGAAAGGAGATCATTTGAGCATGTTGATATATATATTGTCACATAGATCCACATTGTATTGGTCCGTGGCTATGTTTTATCATCTCGTAGCTCCAATGTGTATTTTTCGTGGCTACGATCAGTTCATGTCATGGAGGTATGGATCAATGGTGTCAAGGTGTATGAGACACTTATATGACACTTACGACACTTAGGGCAAGGTGGAGGATCTCATGGATGGTTGAAATATTTCCTCCTTAAAATTCTTGAGAGATATTTCCTCCCTAAAATACTTGAGAGGTATTTCCTCCCTAAAATCCTTACGAGATATTTTCTCCCTAAATATATTTTAGATCCCCTTTTTAGTAGATCTAATGAGTGATCCTCTCCATGGTGGTTGAGCCTCCAAATCCTATATAATGAGGGCTTTCCATGGAGGAGTGGAGGAATGTGGAGATTAGAGGTATCAAACCTATGGTCTTGGGAGAAAGATTTAGGATATCAAACCTATGATTTTGGGAGCTTTATGCAAGGGATGAACGAGGAGGACTTGGGTAAGCTGTTGCAACCGCATCTACAGTCTGTAAGTAATCTTCTTGAGTTCTCATATTAATATATTTCTTGGCCTATTTCATTATAACCTATCTCTCTTTACATATATTTTTCTTATAGATGGATTTGATTGGAATAATCTTATAGAATAGAGTAGGATTTCTTTGTCTTGTTGTCCATTGCATTGCAGGTGTCAAATAGTGCTAAGGAGCTCAGAGATCAAGCTCAAGTTGGAGCAGCGAGGAAAAACATTGAATAAGGTGCATCACACTTTCTTCCTTCTCCTTCTGATTATTTAGTTATATTAAAAGGAATGTTCATGTCCAATGTTAGCATGTTTTTTGTCTTTATATAGGGGTCTAGAATCCAAGAGGATATTCACCTATCCACAGGGGAACTTTCCTACAACTAAAATTGGTGACTCCACTGGGGATTGACATCGATTTGTCTTTCCTTTGATTTTCCCTGCCATTTTCCCACCTTTTAGATCATTTTTACTATTTTTTTATGATCCATTACCTTTCACCCATCTTCACTAGCAATTTCACCAAGTTCTGTGAATTATGGGTGAGTTTTTCTGCATTTGTTTGGATATGTTTTGAGTTTCTGGGAAGATCAACACTCCCCTGTAGGCCATATCAGAGCATTGTGTTGAGGAAAATAAATGAAATGATCTTACTCAAACATTTTCATATCCTACTTGGCTAAAGCAATATAGACGGGAATATCACCCTATGTTTATAGCCATCAAAACTGATATCCTAATTCACAAGTGCTTAGGCTGTTTTTTTCATAATTAAAAGCTTGCTGAAAAACTCATTTTTTATGTAATTTTCTGAATATATCAGATGTTGAAATAAATATCGAGATGGAAGTAAAGACACCAAGTCAATAATCAACACATATGAGACATAAAGAAATCAATTATTTCACTCCAATTCATCAAAGAATCATTCTCTTTACAAAATTTCCTGAGAAAGTTTTGGACCAAAGTCAAACTTAGACATCCCCAATGAAACATACAAAAGGACTTCTGAAAGAAAATAAAAAACTAAACTTGAAAAGATGGATCATCTTGCCACATATTGATTCCCACTAAACTCTGCACAATAGCCTTTGTCAGTCATGAAAACTAATTCACAAACATACAAGTCTACACAGATTATCAAAGATAGATCAACACCTCTAGAAAACAAGTGTCTAGATGATATAATTCAACCCTAAATCTTGTTGTCTACAATAAGAAACTGCTATCATAAAAAATAATTACCCTTCTAATGAATTAAGGAATGAATGAAAACTAAATTATCTAAAAAAAACTCAAGAGCAAACCTTAGTATGCTTCTCCTTCTATCATCCCCTTGTTCGTCCCTTTCCTTTTTCCTTTAAGCAAATTAGATTTGGTTAAAGTAGTTGAACTACTTATTTAGTTAAGTTAACTAAAACTCAACCAACTTTTAGTTAGGGGGAAAAGTAATAAATCATAATAAGGGTTTTTAAATAAATAATAACTAGTAGGTGGGACCCCTTGTGACTCCCTTTAGATTTTAACAATCATAACACAACTAGTTAATTAAACCAAACATCCCTCCTTGTGACTCCCATCATCACATTCATATTTGACAATTTATCTCAATGATATTCGAAATTATT
Source organism: Picea sitchensis (assembly GCA_010110895.2). Classification (NCBI taxonomy): domain Eukaryota; kingdom Viridiplantae; phylum Streptophyta; class Pinopsida; order Pinales; family Pinaceae; genus Picea; species Picea sitchensis. The sequence goes on along the minus strand of SNQJ01S0056327.1, from coordinate 45,725 downwards.
TCCAAAATATATTACTCATATATCCAAAAATAGCATGTTGTCCAAAATTGTTGAAGTCAACTGTCAACAACAATAAATAAAATAAAACTTAAAATCCATATTTTCCACTCTGAGATGCAATCCTTCCCTTGTTCCTGTTGTCACCTTTTGATCTTTCTGAATTTGCCTTTGGTTGTGTTGAGCCTTTAGGCCTAATCTCGCTGATCACATGAGAGTAATCATCCCTCAAATGCATCTGGGAGGACATAGATTTATCAGAGCCATTGGAGGGTGAGGAAGGGCCAACACTAGCTTTTCCTTTGTCAGGGGCATGGTGGGCCTCAATTTTCAACCTTTTACTCGCATGTAAAGGAACTCGTGAGTGCAAAAGGGCATCTTGGATAGTTTCATTGATAGGCAGGGGAGAAGGTAAAGACAAATTGGGCCAACCACAATGTTGGGAGACTGTCGGGTGGATAATCTCTTGCCATCCATCATTTTTGGGAACCTTGGGTTGTAATGAGACATGAGGGGACATGAGGATACAATGTACCTATGGGGCTTGGAAGGGAGTCCTTTTAGGCCTAGGTTGGACCACTCCTTGCCCAATCCAATTAAAAAAACCAGCTTGAAGTAGCTGGCCTAACTCTTGCAAGTCTGCATCAAAGTGTATGGAGAATATTGGCCTTCTTGGGCCTCTATTCCAATTACCTCTTCCTCGGTTGCCTTTGCCATGGCTACCTCGACTGAAAAAATTCATTCTTGTATGCATAGTTGATTAGAAAATATTTCCTTTAACATCCATACATGACAACTCCTTTTAAAATATGAAATAAAGTTTGGCTCAACAACATTTCAGACTCATGCATTTCAATCCATACAACTTGTCTAATTGTTTTCAATGAGTAGGGGATGAGCAAGGTTATGGGATATGCGAGAGGTTGTATTGAGCGAAAAATGTTAAAATGAGGGGGCAAAGATCATGGTTACTACTCACAGACAACAAACAATCAACTATAATGTAAACCAAAGAACATATCACTGTAATCCATCTTAAATTGTCAAAATACAGAGTTCTTCTTAATTGTAATTAAAATTTAGGAGCATGGAGTGATTAATGAATATGGGAAGGTGAGAGGATTGTAATTAGCGAAAATTGAATTAATGGTAGGGGAAGATAGTGGATACTGTTTGAAAAATTAATTAATTAATTCCATAAAACGATTCTATATTAAATGCAAAAGATCCAACACTAACAAATAATCATTGTGATCAATTAAAAAAATATTGTGGTACAATTTAATCATTTTCGTGTATTAACTTTCTCATTGTTCACAATTAAATCTTTAACACACTGTCATCAAACTCAAAATAACATGCCTTAAAAAACAACTTGTATAAGAGTTATGTTTCTTCTCATTTGTCCCAATTAATATTTAAAACAATTTCCAAATGAACACATAGTCACTTGTTTCCACTCTGTTCAACATCAAAATATCAACCACTGTCCATGAATTATTTCCTCAAATCAAACACAAACACAAAAATCGTGCCTGATTCCATTCCTCTAATCAATTTAATAATCAAATTGCAATGAAACCATACTGTTATAAAACTTGTGCTCGTCTCTGATGGTGTAATCAAACGATATCCATAAACATATACCGTGGATAGCCAGGTCACAACTATCATGATTTTAAATTTCAATACTCTCGATTGGAAATTAAAAGACATAGTAACAACAACCCTCATTTCAACTTAACCATGTTGTAGGAAATCCACATAGACCAATGCATCACGCAAGAAGCATCGCTGTGACTTAATCAACCATAAACTAATGTTGGGTTAACATTCCAATTGTTACAACATAAGAGACAGTGATTGTGTATCCAGTTCCATTTCTCAAATCAACCAATTAACCATGTTGAGATATCAATTCGACTATTATAATAAACAATGTCGTGACTAGATACCAAAAACCACTATCCACGCTATTAACAGAGACGGTCCAAAAATCAACCACTTTCGATGATACTGCACCAACTCATAGCAGTCAACAACATACCCGACATGATACAACTGGCCCCATTTATTAAAAACGGGCTTTGAATAATCAAGGGTTCGCTCTGTGGAACCAACACAAGGAGATTAGAATCGACCACCAACAACAGGTGAGAAAATTTCAAGACAACACAGTGGACACACAGGCCATATCACCAATAGATTTGCAAGATAGGGTGACAGTTCACCAGGTAGGCGAGACTATGAACAAAGGATCATAGGCTCCTCATTGGTCTGTTATAACACCGAGAACACGCAAGGAATAACCCTCGTGGTTTTCCTAATCAACCCAAAAAAATGCTGATATAAAACATAGCCATGAAATATAAATCAACCTTAAAGAAATCCCCTTGGCACAAGATCCATCCCAACTAAATGAGAAAACATCAATAGCATAAACGAGCCCATACCCAGGTGAAACGATACATAGCGACACAAGGTGGTTCGAAATCAAACCAAACAACCCCATAACAACAAAAATGACCAGGTATGGTGACAAGAAATGTGTGGAGAAAGGAAGCAAGTCTGGACTGAATGAAACCCTCCAACCAAAACCCATAAGATAACAAAGAGCCTTCATGGTTTCCAGCACACAAAATCATCAATGAAATCGTGACTTCAACTGTCCAATTTTTCTCATTTATAGTGAATACACACAACCAACCATTCTTGAGAAATATTACAAGTTTACATAGTTTTCAGTATCAAGAAAAGAACAGACCAATACATCATCGAGCCAATATCTATTTCATAACCAAATCAAGTTCATGGATGGCAAAAAATACATACCTGTAACCAAAAATCCTTAAAACCGCGAGCTTGGTTGTGCAGTTCTTCTCTCGCCTGAAAATCGGAGCTTAACCACAATGAAACACAATTGAACAATAACCAAGCTAGGGTGACGGCCAGTGGGAGAGGTATGGAGTGACATGAAGTAAATGGACGTCACTTCTAGCCTCTACTCATTCAATTACTTAGTACATGCCAACCAACCCTCTGTTAATCCATTCAATTAATCTATGCATCAGAACTAACATCCATTACTTTCCAAGTGTGCCACCACATATCACATCAACCATTGCCAACATATCATAACACATATCAAATATGCCTTCATATAACTCAATACATCGAATATCCACTAACTTCATTAGCTAGGACTAACAATAATCCCTTTAATTTCATTTGTATATAATGTTGCATAACATATTATAGGATAGCTCATCTAGATCTATTCCATATTCCTTTTACCTTTTTTCATGACTAATATATGTTTTGTGCAGGTGTAATATGTAATAGATCATGGTGCAATTAGGATGGAAATAATAGTTCACATAAGCCCTCATGACATGGAATTGAGAATTTAGAGTAACGAAACCCACACATAGCATGAATTATCCATCATCCATTTGTTGCGAATAGAACCAACATTTGAACATCTATCATGCTCAAACCTGTAAGCAGTGTCGAACAACAACATAAACATAAAATAAGAACCATATATGATCCTCCAATCTAAAAGGGGTCCCACCTACTAGTATTATGTATATCGTTAGCTTATAATAATAGGCTTTAGCAATACTTTGTGGGCGAAATCCTCGTTGTGATTTTTATCGTCAACAAACTGGCAACTCCATAGGGAAATTTGTTTCCAATAGATTTAGAACTCGGAACTCATGGTTTCATAGACCAAGAGAAACATGTCAAGACGATATAACCAGGAAGATTATGCAACAGGGGGAAGTGAGCGGATTTAATGGAAAAATGACCGGGAATTTAGGAATAACTCATGAAAAATGTTAAGTATGAGGGGTGTTGGCCCTTGGTTATGGAAGCAAGTGAAGATCAAGGAAGAGAAGGTGAAATATGAACTACATGAAAGACACAGTGACTATTACTGGGTCAAAGTGAGCAAAAGAGCAGAAATGACGGAGCAAAGTAAAAGGAAGCAAGTCGTTGGACGAGAAGACTAAGGATGACAGATCAATAAGAAAGAAGGATTGTGGACAACTCATCAAGCGGATAAAGCCATCGTTGGATTCTTTGGAGAACCACGTGAGAAGGAAGGAAAGAAAGGCTGGCGAAGCCATGAAAATTGGATCAAGTTGACCTAGGGTTTTAGAAACATAGGGTTTTGGTATCTAGGGTTTTGACACCTAGGTTTTGGACTAAGGATGTTGGTGAGCTTTTTTAATGTATAAATAAGAACCTAGATGAGGAAAGGGGGTTCGTTCTAGTTTTTTTGTTGATGAGAGTGATTATTATTGTGAGAGAGAGAAGTGCTAAGTGTGAGAGCCTTATGGTATTGTAAGATCTTCAACTGGGTGCGGAGATTAGTCCTGCAACTGGGTGCGCAGGAAGGGGAGAGACAGAGAGGAGAAAAAAGAAGATCTGCTAGCTAAGAGAATAGATAAGAACTGTATGCTTTATCTTAATATATTATAAGAAAATTTATGTGGGTGTATCCCTAGAGAGAGGGTGAACCATGTATATCTTGTGTCATGTGTGATTGATGCTCTATTCTTTGTTGTTTGATACATTGTTATTGTATTACTGTGTTAGATCTGATAGATATATCTTGCACAGTAGATTGTAGGAAGATAAAGAATACTATATTGTTGTGTGTTGAGCACTTTGAATCCACTTTACATTCCTTCTAGTTGTAGACATCACTGTCCTGCAACCCCTTCATAGCTGCTTCGGGTGAGACTGCATCTGCCTTGCAGGTGTTGCCGAAAGGGCCAGTAGCTAGGACTTGTTGGTGCACTCTTGGAGATGAACCCTGGGTCTTCCCCTATGCTAATAAGGGGGTTTATCCCTGTATGCATAATCATTAAACCAGAATATACTCTTTACTTCAAGGAGAAAAATTATGGACTTTCTCTTTTAAATTTTCAAATGGATGAAGAAATGAAAAGCAGAAGTGAGAGATAACCAATTTATTTATAAGACAACAATGAAAGAAGATAAAAAATTCAATTTCTTTCAGGGGGAACATCATAACAACTGTGTAATCTTGATTGTTATTGACTAACAATATCTTACAGGAGTGTCACTGTGGCAGGACTGATCCAACATCTTATTCTTGACCAAAATAAACTAAAAGACGAAAAGCAATAAAAAACCTAGCAGAATAAAAATTGGAAAGTTTAAAATAGCAGAAATAAAATGAAAGAAATGTAAAAGCAGTAGGAAATTGTTAAAAACAGAAAGAAGAAATCAAACTACTGTAAATAATAAATGAAAATAGTGGAAAAATTGAAAGCAGAGTTAGACTACTAATATACAAAAAACCCAAACAACGTTAAAACTTTTCAAGTTGGTTCCACGTAATGTTTCAAGTGGGAACCATTAGTGTTGTAGGAGAATAATCACTCCTGTAAATCTTTTAGGATGTAAGAGTTAGTGCCCAGAAGAAAATCGATTTTGAAAGGACCCAGCCATAACTTTTGAAATTTTGAAGTAATTAATAACCTTTTGACGTACACAATTATATCATCAAGATAAATATGAATGCTGATCAATTCGTCAGGAGTTATTTGTATAGGTCTTTTGAAAGTGGTACTTGCATCAGGTAAGCCATAAAGCATACATTCATAAGTCACGGTACCCCAATCAGTGATAAAGGTGGTTTTGTAAGCATCTTCCCCTTTTACCTTGATTTGATTGCAAAAAAACTGTCAAGTAAGGGCATCATCTGTGAGTCTACAACTTGTTGCAGAATCACTCCCATATTAGGGGGAGGAAAGTGATCTTTCATAGTATCCCAATAGAATGGGAGAAAATTGATGCAAATGATTTTCGGAACAAATATCAATTTGGAAACCCATTCAGGGTATTTGACCGGAAGGGAGATTCCAACCTTCAAGGATTTTCCCAACTTCCCTCGAATAGTTGCTTCCCATGCGGGGTTGACATGTATTTTTTTTTTCCTTACTAGTTTTATGCCTTCCTTGATGGGGATAGCATGTTGTATAAGGCCAGGATCAAAACCATGAAGATGCTCATAAGACCAAGAAAAACATTTTGAAATTCACCAAGTAGCTTGGCAAACTTCATTTTCTGTTCATAGGAACATTGGGAATCTATTTTAACATTCTTTGGAGACTCGAGTGTCCTAGTGTTCAAGGATATGGTTTCAGCCACCTTCCTTTTTGACTCCTCTTCTTTCTGTTTCTCTTTATTGCCTACATCACTCGATGAAAAGGAACTTTCTAGGGGAGTCAAGACTTTAGGAATCTTGTCATCTTCTATGGATATAATTTCCTTGGGATTAAAAGGTTAATTTTGAATGAAAGCACAAATTCTCTTATCGTTAAGGAAGACCTGCCAAGATTCTATATTGTCGGAGATGTGTTGATGATATATAGAAATTATAATCAGGCCTATGTGGCAGAAGTTTCCTAGTAGGAGAGGCTGCAATAACCGCTAATCGATTATCCATTAAGTTCAATTCCGTCTTAACATGAGTGATGTTGAAAGATAATAGGTTTGAGATAAGTGCCCAAACAATTTGGGTGTATCTTTTCATCAACTTGTCTCTAGGAGAGTAAATCTTACGTACAAGGTTCACAACAAGCTCAGAATCCCTAGAAACTAAAAGGTCACCATAGCCAAGATTATAGGCATTTTCAATGCCTAATAATAAAGCTTCGAATTCAGTGACATTGTTCGTGCAAGAAAACTCCAACCTATAAGAAAATTTATGGATTTCTCCTATAAGAGAAATCAAGATAATGTCATCTTTGTTACCTTCATTAGAGCATGAACCATCAAAGTGCATGTGCCACATACCATCATCTAAATCAATTTGTTCCAAGGGAATGTTATGCTGCTCAACAAAGATGGAATACACTCCTAGGTCCTCTTCAATATAGTTCACATTATGCTGTGGGACACTCTCTATGTAAGGTAAAATCATTCCCTCTCTAAGGACTATAATGTTTTTACCATTCCGAGGAATGGATAAATGTGTTCCGTCGAGTGAAAGGTATCCACATGTTAAATCTTGCCAATCTCTTCCCAATATGATTGAGTAATTTCTTACTGGCATATCAATTACCTAAATACTAAGGGTTGTCCTTATTTCAGGGTGTGCGAACAAAACTAAGGTCACATATTTAATCTCACCTATGGTCATTTGTTGTAGACTATTATAGGAGAGCATGCTTCTGGTGTTTTCATTTGTACAAGACAAGCCTAACTCTTCCATAATAATCTTCGACATCACACTCGGGCCCGAACCGCCATCAATGAGGCAACAATGGGTGATCTTATCCATAATATTTATAGAAATATAAAAAGGGGGATTTTTTACAGGGTATCTAAAGTTATGCACACCTACTTTATTTATAGATGAATCCTCTTCATTCACCTCTTCATAGAGGTTGGCCACAACATAATATTTTCCTTCCATGAATTGTTTTAGATGCCTCCATTGTTCAGGGATGACAACCATGTCCAGAAGGGTTGCATCTTCTTTTATGTTGGCCAACTGATTTAGGATATTGTATTTGGAAGAGGGGGGAGTGGGAGTTGTTCCTTGACTGTATGGAACCTTAGGAACCTGAACCATAGTAACTGGTAATAATGAGCTTAGGCTAGAAGAATTGCGGGGAGGATCGTATTTGCTTTTGGGAGCATAGGATTTGTTTGTAGTATTGATGATCATGACATCTTCCGGATTTGCAAAATCGAGGACAATGATGGAAGTTTCTGGTATTTCACCAAAGATATTATCTATGGCACTCTTCCTTACCTCACATGTGTCTTCCTCATGATGTTCCTCGCAAAAGTTACACCAACTTCGAGGTAAGATAGCCTTGGGCTGAAAATTATTTTCAATTGGATTTCTATAGAGAGATGAAGAAGAGGATGAAACTCCAGGGGTTAGAGGGGATACATTTCCCTTTCTCTCATACACTATCATATGATTATTCATATCTTGTACTAGTTGTAAGAGGGAGGAAATGTCCGTCTGTTTAACCAATTCTCCTTGGGGAAGAACTATTCTTTTGAGTTGTTCTTCATACTCTAAACAAGTATGCAGAGCGGAACCGATATTATCAATGGTCTTTTCCTCAATCCTATGACGATAGGGGGAATATAATGCATTGTAATAATGCATGAAAGTGGTTTGGTTATGAGGTCGAATGAGCTCATGGATTTGATTGTATAGCTTAGTGAAATGCAAGTTGAAGGACTTGATGGTTTCACCATCCTTATAGGTGATGTTGTTGTACTCTCGTAACTGCTCAGTTGGGATTTTAGATTTCCATAGGTGGATCTGAACCAATAGACTAACTCCTCCCAAGTAGACAAAATATTAGGAGGAAGTTCAAATAAATCGGCTGCAGCCTTCCCTTCCAAGGAATTGACAAATAAGCGCATGCAAGTATCATTGTCATTGGCTCCTATATTGTGACAAGCATTAGAAAATGCCAATAGGTATTCATTTGTAGTGATAGTGTTATTTCCCAAGAACCTAGGGAGATTCTCTTTGAATTTAGGAAGTGGAAGAGTAGCAGGTGCTAGGTTACGAGGAGAGGACACATGCCACGGTGTGGTTGTGGTGTCTTCTTCAAAATGAAAAAGCCCATACTTTTTAATGAATTTGGTGGGATTTGTGGTAGTTCGGACAGGGATATGGTGGCTATATAAGCTACCAATCACTAACAAAGATGAATACTGAGAGGAGGAAGCACTTCTAGTGCCACCAGATCCGCCACTAGATACCATCTTGTGGATGATAGATGAGGGATAAAAATATGAACTGGATGAATCAGACAAAGTTCTCCTTATAGAACTTTGTTGGGTTGACAACACAATGTTCCTTCTTCCTATTTCAGTAATAGGATTAATTTTATGTGATAAGCCTCTTCTTCTTCTAGAAACCCAAGAGTATAAGGACATGAAAGTATTGCCAAAACTGAAGCAAAAAGAAGGTTACTACTGATTTTTAGGCTTTCTACATCTATATTCCCAACATTCTTGGGAACTAATATCTCATTCAATTGTTTCCCATGAATGATTAAGCTCAGCACGAGTATTGGTAGTGTCTAAAATGGTGTTGAACAAATTCAAATCAATGTTGGTCTGATATTGAAGACTGGGCTCATTATTGGGCTTCCTTGCAACATGCACAATCATTAAGAAATAAAAAAGTCAAAGGATCAATATCATAAAAATAGATGTATTCGATGCTAATCAAGCATAAAAATTAACCAGAGAGATATTGAAGATCTCCCCAGTATGGTCGCCAAATAAATGTTGAAGAAAATATATGAAATGATCTTACTCAAACATTTTCAAATCCTACTTGGACAAAGAAAGATAGATGGGAATATCACCCTATGTTTATATCCATCAAAACTGATATCCTAATTCACAAGTATTATTTACAAGTGCTTAGGCTGTTTTTTTATAATTAAAAGCTTGCTAAAAAAATCATTTTTTTTATGTAATTTTCTAAATCTATCAGATAACGAAATAAATATAGAGACAAAAGTAAAGACACCAAGTCAATAATAAACACATATGAGTCATAAAGAAATCATTTATTTCACTCCAATTCATCAAAGAATCGTTCTCTTTACAAAATTTCCTAAGAAAGTTTTGGACCAAAGTCAAACTTAGACGTCCCTGATGAAACATACAAAAGGAATTCTGACAGAAAATCAAAAACTGAACTTGAAAAGTTGGATCAGCTTGCTAGAGATTGTTGCCCACTAGAATCTGCACAATATCCTTTGTCAGACATGAAAACTAATTCACAAACAGATAAGTCTACATAGACTATCAAAGATAGATCGACACCTCTGAAAAACAAGTGTCTGAATGATATAATTCAACCCTGAATATTGTTGTCTACAATAAGGCCCTGCTATCACAAAAAAGAATTAGGCTTCTAATGAATTAAGGAATGAATGAAAACTAAATTATCTCAACAAAACTCAAGAGAAAACCTTAGTATGCTACTCCTTCTATCCTCCCCATGTTCCTCCCTTTCCTTTTGCCTTTAAGAAAATTAGAATTGGTTAAAGTAGTTGAACTACTTCTTTAGTTAAGTTAACTAAAACTCAACCAACTTTTAGTTAGGGGGAAAAGTAATAAATCATAATAAGG